>WBNH01003108.1:120693-170098 GCA_013401255.1 Urocolius indicus | reverse complement strand
CCCAGAACTGGACACAGTAAGTGCTCCTGTGTGCATTTAAAGTTCCTTTCTGCTGTAGAAAGTAGGGCTGGACTAAACACCAAAAGAAATCCATGCCCAACTACCTCTAAAAATGTGTATTAGGGATGGTGAAAAGCAATTTTGTAGGTGTTGGTTGCTTGTCAGTAGTTATTCCCCACTGAAAGTATCACTGCTAGATCTGGTGTAGTGGGCTTTGGAAGTTAGTTGAAGATCTAAAAATTCATTCAGCCTGCCCTGATGCTGGTGATGTGGAAGAGAAATATACCCAGCTGTGACTGAGAAGAGAGGTGAGGAAAGAGCATCTCGTGTATCATAGCCCTAGAATACAGAAATATTGAAACTAATAAATTCTCTGAAACTAATAAATTGAAACTAATAAATTCTCTGATCTGAAGTCACTTGCTTCTGATGCTGATTTCAATGGGTTTACAATATGGAGCTAGAACAGATTCAGTGACTTCTCTCAAACTAATCTTCTTCATATCCAGCAGAAAAAGGCCTCAATCTTCAGGGTAAACTACGTTAACCTACATTTTCAGTCATACCAGTGCTGAAGGTGGTGGAGAAGGGTGGTAAATGGGCTACTTACAGGCCTTCCTGGAATGTGAGCACAGCGAGTTTCTGGTGCTCAGTGTAGAAGAAAGCTTCTGAGAATCTTCTCACCTGAGGGAAAAAGATAAAAGTTAAACCTAAGATCTGCTGAAAGGTGCCAAGTGCAATCAGACTACTAACAGAGCAGTGACTGTCAGGACCAGATTCCTTAGTGTGCTCTGTCTGCATTGCACCACTCTGGAATAGAAAAATCAAAGAGCTCGATCCTCCTGCACTTTCCCAGCATTGTTGCATATTCTGCTGGCAGGTACGAAGTGTCTCTTGACAGTCAGTCAAGATTTGCTCACATGAATCTTCTGATCACCTTCTAAAAATGGTGAAATTAACTGTTTTCCCCTGTATTCTTAAAGTGGGGAAGATAATTTTCTTTCCCACTGTGCAAATTATATAGCAACAGTGCAGTGAGTTACTCAATGAGAACAATTCATAACTATCGTGTCTTCTATGGCACCATCCCCAGTGACTCCTAAGAGAGTAAAGGAAGTCTTATATATCAGCCCAGAGGAGAACAAGTCCTGTCATGGTAGAAACATATCTTTCTACATCATGATACTTACAAATGAGAGTTCTTCAAATGTCTTCATGGACATTAGATGTGTTCAGTGCTGGATAATCAATTACAAAAGAGCCACAGATCTGAAGTGGCTGGCAGAGCACAGAGTGTGAAATAAGCCATAAAAAATTCAGTGCTGCTATCTGCCCTGGAATAAGCTTTGAGTTTAAATGAATCAAACAACACAGGACCCTGGGTCTCATAAAAATCCAGAAACTGAAATCTGTAATGTACATCCTTGGGCTTCACCTCTTCTTCACCTCTTGTCCCACTCACCCCATTTCAAGTAAACGCTCCTATGGGCAGAATAGTATTGGAAATACATACCCAGATAAATCATTAATGTCTAACAGGAGGTTACCACGACTGAACTTAACCTTCATTACCCTTAGCATGTGATGTTCCTGAGTCAGATAAGCTGTGACTTCTGGATGGAGAGTTGTGACCTCCAGGAACTGGGTCCACAGGGCCAAGAGGTGAGAACAAAGCCAGGCAAGGTCCTTGCTTATCTGCTCTGCTATCTTCTCTGGATTGCTCAGTAGCTGGAAGAGAGAAAGGGCATTCTGAGATGAAGACAGTGTCATGAGAGAAAATCACTTTGTATATTAAAGACCTTTTAGGAACAACAGTAACAACAAAATTCTTAGTTTAGAATTCTTATTAAAGCTACTATTTTCAGGCTTTTTACCCCCAAAACAGCTGCTGAGATTTTTGTTTTTACTGTTTAAAAGCCATATATTTTAGCACAAAGGGGCTCAGCTACACAATTGGAGAGCAAGAAACAGGAACAGCCTCAATTTTTATAGACATGTTACTGCAGACATAGCAACTGGGGAAAAAATTCCAAATGATCCACCAGATGGTGCTGGATGTTCTGAAATAATAAACTGTGGCCTTTCATCTGCTTTCTGACAGTAAAAGAAACACTTCCATACCAGATGGGTGATTGGTGGGGTGGGAGGTGGAGGTGTGGGGGTGAATGAACAGCAAACACTATGTCCTCAACACATGATGAAAACAGACATCCCAGAGTCTGCTCTCTGCTAAAGCTCTGTAGCCCAGAAAGTGCATGTCAGCAGCCAAATCTCTGCATATCAGTCTCTCTGGTTTCACAATTTCTTTACAAGAGACAGACATAGCTTTTCACTTCCATGCTTTGGCATGACGAGCACAGAACTGAGCCGTCATGTACTCCTAGGGTCCCTAGTACGTGACTAGTACCCACTTTCCTGAAACCACTAATACTATAGAGGAATTGCTTATTGGTTCTTGGCTAGGTCATTTTCTGGTTAGGATTGTAGTCAAGCTGAACATCTGTGCATTTTTCACATTTTCTTATGATGCAGGTAGCTTCCAGATTGATGACACTGCAAACTAAGCCATGATTAAAAGCAAGTTGTCTGCATGAGAGAGAGGGAGAAGCAGAGAAAATGCATTTGTGGGAAACACAGATGTTTACACTGTTTGGGTACTATGCTGTTCCAGTGCCTTGTACTCATTCTGACACTGGAAAAATCAGGGGGCTGTGGTAGACAAAAGATCCCTCCTGAATATTTCTCTTCAGAATCAGGGCACTGCTTTATTTACGGCACTCAGTATTATATGATATATATGATATATGTTAAGCTGGATGGCTGGGCCAAGGCCAATGCCATGAGTTTCAATAAGGCCAAGGGCCAGGTCCTGCACTTGGGCCAAAACAACCCCCAGCAGAGCTACAGGCTTGGGGAGGAGTGTGGCTGGAAAGCTGCCAGGCACAGAGGGACCTGGAGTGTTGGCTGAAAGCAGCTGAACATGAACCAGCAGTGTGTCCAGGGGGCCAAGAAGGCCAAGGGCATCCTGGCCTGGATCAGCAACAGTGTTGTCAGCAGGAGCAGGGAGGTGATTATTCCACTGGAATCAGTGTTGGTGAGGTCACACTTCGAATCCCTTGTCCAGTTTTGGGCGCCTCTCTACAAGAAGGACATTGAGGTGTTGGAGAGGATCCAGAGGCTGGGCTACCAAGCTAGGAAAGAATCTGGAGCACATCTCACATGAGGATGGGCTGAGGGATCTGGGGCTGTTTAGCCTTAGCCTAAAGAAGGCTCAGGGGATACCTTCTCACTCTCTACAACTACCTGAAAGGAAGTCATAGCAAGGTGGGGTCAGTCTGTTCTCCCTAGTAACAAGCAATAGAACAAGAGGAAATGCCCTCAAGTTGCACCAGGGGAGGTTCAGGCTGGATGTGAGGAGGAATTTCTTTGCTGACAGGGTTGTCAGGCATTGGAAGGGGATGTCCAGGGAGGTGCTGGAGTCACCGTCCCTGGAGGGTATTTCAGAGCCGGGTGGGTGTTGCACTGAGGAAAATGGTCTGGTGGTTGATAGGGCTGGGTCAAAGGCTGGGCTTCATGAGCGTAAAGGTCTCTTCCAGCTATGATCCTATGTCAACACTTTTTTTATGTTGTTTCCATTTAGTGAGTAAGAGACCTCCTACATCATGAATTGAGACCAGACTTAAAGGAAGATGCATTATTAATACAATCCATTATTTACAAATAAGTCACATAATTAAAGAATGTTTCCCTTTCATTTTACCCTGCATTGAATATCTCTTGTGTTCTTGGGTTGAAAGGAAACTATGGCAAGTTAAACTCACTTGTTTTTCCTTTGTTAGTATTTAATTTTTAGAAATGGCCCTGGATCTTGTAAGACAATGGTAATGGGAAACAAACCCCACAGGCTTTTCTCTGTATGGTTTTTAATAGCATTTGCTTCCTTTATAAAGGATTGCTTTTCATATCTTCTGCTGAAAAGAAATGGTTTCTGTTCACATACTCCTAGAGGCAAAATACTGGGAGAACGTGGCTGATACTGCTCTGTAGTCCATCCAGAGGTAGGCGCAAATTCAGCATTTACACTGCAGTGATAGTCAATGCTGTGCCTGTGTCCTACCAATATTGTACAAGATCTCAACACTTGTGTTTTGAGAGTATTTGCAGATTCACTTTATCATCAAATTATACACAGATGGATATGAATCCATCATTCCAGGAGGCTAAAGCAAAACCTTTTTTGTGGCGTACAGAAATACCAAAGTTTCTATAACACCCCAGAGAACCAGCTGTTACATCTGTTTCATTCACCTATCTGTTGCTACTCTCTTCCCAGCAGCTATCAAGAATCAATCAAAGCAATCTGGCTTTATTAATATTACTGTGCAAAACAAGTCAATAAGCTTTTTAGGAGAACAAGAATTGGACAGGAATCAGAGAATACAGCAAAATTAATACTGGCATTTTCTGATGTATGCAAAGCTAATTTGGACTTTATCAGACTCATGGAAAAGAAGTCCAAAGGAAACTCTAGATTGTGCTTTCTCACCTCTTATATCCTTACAGATTCTAAATCTGGTAGAGCTGAGCCAAATCGCTTCCATTGCAATAAATCAAATTTACATGAAATTAGATTTGATGCAAAATATCCAAATTATTACTTAAAATTAAGAAATTTGCCATTTCTAACGTTTTTCATCCATGACTGACAAACATAAGCCCACCATTCATAACTGGAGTGTGAATGTACTTCCAGTTGGGTTTGGCTTCAGCTTCCTTCTGTTAATTGTTATCTTGTCATTCTTCCTTATGCTGTACCTCTTTATAACAAACTGAGCAAATCAAATCTATTAAATCTCTGATTAGAAGATATTTTTCCCAGAGATGAGCTGATGTTTGCATTTCTTCCTGGTATCCTTGACAACTTGTCTCTGTCTCACTAGAAGTAAACATGGCAGAAGCAAGTTCAAGAGAGCAGTTCAGTCACTTCTGTGCCAAAATTAGGTTTTTTCCTCCCATAAGCCTCCCTACACATTTTGGCATTTTTATTTGAAAACATATGTTTATACATCCTGTCAAAGTATTTTTTCTTCTGTCAGCACAAAAACTGTAATTGCACCCAAAAACTCTTTTTTTTTTTTTTCTGCATATTCTGACACTCAGGGCTAGGCTCACTGAAGGATGTTGAAGCAATCCAGCTGGTGACTTGTTAAAAGTGATGGAAACATCTTGTAAGCAACTAATCAAAATTAGGGGAAATTGTTGGCATAAGAGAAATATTCAAGAAACTTTCTGATGGCACCAAATTCTCATTCCCTCTCCTCTGAATTGGGACTGGGCTGTCTCAGTGCACTTGAAAAATGGACTTGAGAAACAAATAGGCAGATTCTGTTGAAGAAAATACCTGCAGCTCCATACAAAGGTGAGATAATGTCTCTTCCACAGGTAGCTCCTCTGGAGAAAAAAAAACCACAAAGAAAGAGTTCAGGTTTGACAAAAGTAGATGTGAAATGTTAATTCTCTGCTGTTTATTCACATGAGAAATGGGTCATTTGATATTCTTCCCCAATAAACAAGTTTCAGTTTGAACGCGTACACTCCACAACCCACTTCATACTAGTGGAGGTTTGAGTACAACTTCTGCAGTGTAACCTGAACTGTTAAATCTGTGGAAGTTCTGGAGCACTGTTGTCAATACAAAGGCTTTTGATTGTCTGCCCTTTCATCTAGTAGAAGTTTGATTATTAGCCTTCACTATTTATGGACAACTCCAGAAAATTAATGCACTGTTGCAAAATCTGAGCAAACGTTGTGCAAAGTTGATGCATCAAGAAGAGTGTGGGCAGCAGGTCAAGGGGAGTTCTGCTCCCCCTCTATTCTGCCCTGCTGAGGCATCATCTGAAGTCCTGTGTCCAGCTCTGGCCTCCCCAGCTCAAGAGAGAGACAGAGAACCTCTGGAGAGAGGCCAGAACAGGGCCACAAAGATGATCAGGGAATTGGAGTATCTTCCTTATGAGGAAAGGCTGCAGGACCTGAGGCTGTTTAGGCTGGAGGAGAGTGAGGGAGGATCTCATTAATATTGACAAATATCTAAATGGTGGGTGTCAGAAGATTGAGACATCCATTTTTTCTATTGTATCTAGCAATAGGACAAGGGGTAATGGGATGAAGCTGGACCACAAAAAGTTCCACTTAAACATAAGGAAAAACTGTTTTACTGTTGAGGTGACGGAGCAGTGGAACAGACTGACCAGGGAGGGTGTGGAGGCTCCTTACTTAGAGGTCTTCAAGGCCCACCTGGACATGTTCCTATGTGACCTGACCTAGGTGAACCGGCTTCTGCAGGGGGGTTGGACTATATGATCTCTAAAGGTCCCTTCCTATCCCTACCATTCTCTGATTATACAGGAAAGGACAGACTGAGATGACTAGGGCCTTGAAAAGACCCATCCTCAGCTGGAAAAATTTGGAAACAATCGTTCCTACTTTTAATATCTAAACTAGGCTTTTATTTTTTCTAATGTACTACTCAGGGAGTAAGAACAAAAATGGATTCAGAAAGTCTGCTGGGATTTATAGCCTTTAATTTATTTTATCTATCTTTAGAAACCTATGATGAAATTCATCTGATCAATATAAATGTTTACAACTGAATGAGTCATTTACTTTCTTTCTCTGGTCAGTGGAGAAAGATCAACAACCACAAGGTGCAGTTCATGCCACCCCAAGGCAGAAAGCACCGTACATCATCTAACATATTTTATTTTCCTAAATTTGCATGTTTCTCCCCAGTGATTGTAAGGAGACAGATCTAAAAATTTGCTCCACATTCATCATATTGTGTGAGTCCTACACCAAGTGATTTCACTGGGTTTTGCAATAGGCATCAGAAGATTAGCTTTAAAACCAAATCTTCCAGAGATTTTCAGACTGTGAATAAAAGGCTGTAAATAGCACTCTGCTCAAGAGGCTAAAACGGGTATTTGCATTGAGCAAATTTGTATGTGTTACAACTAGCACATTTGCAAATTAAGTGCCTGCTTTAGTACCAGTAGTCATTTTAAAACCAAGTTAATTGTATTTAGAAAGCCAATATGTGCTCTGGAGTAGTTCTCGCGTTGGGGGTCAACCAACTGTACACTACTCTGCTGTCTCCCAACCTGTAAGTCTGTCCAGGTGAGACATGAATCATCTATTTTATGTGCCTGGTAACCAAGGTGACTGAAGCATGAGTTTTGCTACATGTGGGATTCTGAACGCTCATAAGTTGAAAATAAAAGTGTCATTTTATTTTGTTTTTCTTGTAGCAGGACTGAATAACACAGTGTGTTTTCTTGCCACTCTATGAGTCTTAGACTATTTGGAGGGGAAAGATATGACTAGAAACAAGACATGAAGTAGAAAATAAGGGCTATCAAGCCCATCAGTCTGTAAAGCATAATGTATTACGTTTGCTAGTTCCTGTATCCAAGTATTACACAGTGAAAATGGGAATATCTTTTGGTCCCTTTTAAAAGCTGCTGGCCAATGCAAACAACTCTTCTAATATAATTATCTTTGCACCATAGCAAACTCATGACTTGGTCTTCAAGACCTGTCTGGACATGTTCCTATGTGACCTGATCTAGGTGAACCTGCTTCTGCAGGAGGTTGGACTAGATGATCTCTAAAGGTCCCTTCCAACCCTACCATTCTATGATTCTATGATTCCATCATTTCAAAACCTGTACACAGAAATATAAAGACACACAAACGGAATCATTGGCCACATTCCTTGAATGTAAAGAAATAGGTGGGAGATCAGGAATTAGTCAGTGATGTGCCTCATTTTCACAGCAGCTTGTGCTGTCACTGCAAACATCCCACAAATCCAGCCAGCAAGCACTTTCACATTGGACTCAACGTGCCTCACCAGCCAGAAAAAAGCTTCTGTCAGTTCCAGAAAATCTATTACACAATTGAATTAGGCAGAAAAGCAGAATAATTTTAAAAAGCAAGTTGTAATTATGTAATTGGCAGGGAAGAAATACATTGCAAACTGTAAATCAAGGAGTGTATTTCAAAAACACTTATATCACCTTTCTGATTTTTCTGTTCAATTTTTCAAAACATGCTTGCTCAAGCAAAGGAAAATATGCTAGAGTCTTCTACAGACTTCATGGCAATTCAGAATTGAAAGTTCAAGTCTTCAAAAAGTAAATGAAGCCAAAAATCACTGATAGATATGCATTTTGAGAAATTTATTGAAGTATTTTACCCCTCTACACAATCTGGCCACATCCTGCAAAAGCATTTGCTAAGCAGGCAGCCATCTTCAACAAAGTGTGTCAAAATAAGCACTATTCAGAAAACAGGGACAAACATCCTTTAAAATCTATGATCAGCCCAAGAATTTTGGTAATACCATTTGTGTTTAAATTCAGCACTGTAAAGTTTTCATTGGTTTAAATGTCTGTCTGCTTACCCAACTTCAGCTGTGGTAAATCAGGAATCTCCTTCATTATGAGAGTGTAGTACATGTGAAGTCCTCTTTGAGCATTCAAGAGCAGAAGGCAGAGATCTTTATGCCATTTGTATGCATGCTGCATGCAGTTTTCAGATGGGACATAAAAGCTGCCCTGTGTAACAAAAGTATCAAGGAAATAAAACATAGAGATTAAAATCCATGGTCTCCATTTGCCCTAGAGGTTTCCTTTCATTTTTATTCAAACAGTTGGCATCAGAGAGAGATTTTAATCATTCCTTTCTCCTAGCCATCTAACTAGCTAGATGTGTAATCGTAGCAGTATCTCATTCTACATGCACATTTTGCCCAAACTGTACCAAAAAGATTATGTCCTGGAAATTTTGTTACATGTACAAAGACCTTCACTCCAAACAGTTCAACACAGAAGTCCATCTCTTTCACACATGTTCCACTATTGAGTTAATGTTTTCCAACAGAGTTGTGCAAAACACACCCTCTGTGGTATAGGAGGAGGGGTGGAAAAGACCATAAATATGGGTACATTTGCTTTCCTTCTTCCTCGTGTCTCTCACCCCTTCTGCAAAGGCTGTAGCTCTATGGCATTGTGGTAATCTTTTTTATGTGTACTAGTGAAAAAAAAACCATGAAGATTGCACTGCTATCCTGTCAATAAATATGACCACCCGCACTCCAGTATCACTGCCTGGATTTGTATATCTCTTGTAGGAGGAGCTGTAATTGGATAGATCACAGAATGTTTATCACAAACACTTCCCAAATAACACATTTACTCTTAGAACAGAAGCCGAGTTTTACATTAGGGCACCATAAATCAAAAGTTTTCACTTCTGGCAAACACTCTACTTACATAAATTGCTAGTACTCAAATCTGCACTGCTTATGTTGAAAATAAAACTGTTTATGAAACTGTGGGTTTGTGTCCAGGATTTCCTGGAGAGTTGCATGCAGTAGTATGACAACTACCAGTAGCAGCTCGTATTTCTGAGGTCTCTGGATGCATTTTACAATTTTTATCCAAAAATGCAGTAGAAAGGTATGCGAGCACTTGTAAACAAAGGTTATATCTGGTGGTGATTCACCCAAACAAGACTATATTCTTTGTATTGCAGGAGAAGAAAAGTGTCTAAAAACAGAGAAGTGAGGAAGCTACCTAGGTGCTCTGTCCTTGAACTCCATGAAATATCAAGTAAATTGAGAATATATCGAGTTCTGCTTTTTACAGTATATGGGTGGCACATAGGTATCAGGATAGGACATTCTTTGATGCATGGCTATGGAGAACCATGAGTGGTTTGCAACTTAGGCCCTTATTAATAGAGTAAGAATATAGTTCCTACATGTCAACTAGGTAGATTGCTTTTTTGGATACTGACAGTCTCAATAGCTATGGTTTGCCAGGAGCATTAGTGAAGACTTACCCACCACACACCAGTGCATCTGTGGTGGTTTTATCTCTTTGACTTGCCTAAAGCCTGTTTTTCATGCCTTTTAGCTTGAATTGGAATGTTTCCCTCAGCTTCCTCATACAAATCTTTGAGGCATTAACTAGCATTCTGTGGCAGACACAAAGTGAACTGCTCATACGACCCACAGAGAAACAGCTGATGATAATTGATAGAGTTGGTTGTTTTGGAAGGTTTCAAAGCCTCCAGCCTCAGCACGAATCTATTTTACTCTCACCATGGAACACAGAAAAGGAAGCATAAAGAAAATGCTGCTGGAAACAAGAGAAAAGTGGAAGTGGATTGATACACAATGTCATGAAAAAAAAATGTCCCCTTTTCTAACACATTGCTGGGCTTTTTTAGACAAAATCTACTCTGGCATTTAACTGCTACCCTGATGAGCAGAAGGAAATACATGAGACAACTTCATAGTCCATATCAATACTATCACATGGTATTGCACATGACTACATTGCACAAGACTACAGTTTAATAGGTCTATTTTCAGCCTTTCTTGGCATACATTATTGTTTAAAACTAAGAATAAAAAGTAATAGGAAAACCTGAAGGTGGGCTCAAAAAAATATGAATTCAAGTTATTGAAAATATCAGTTAGCTCTGTTTTAAATTACTTAAGTCTTATGGTGCGTTTTCAAATTTGACCTCAGTTGAATTAATAACGATTATTAGAGACCAGATGGTTCAACTTATGGAAGCACAGGGTTTAGGAGAGTATATCTTTGCAATATCTATGCACTGGCAAAATACAGAATGGGGAAAGATTCTTTATTTTAAAAAAGAAACAACAAACAAGTAAAACCAGTTCTTTGAGCATGTGTTAGTAGCATAACTTGGTCATTATTGTAGAAACTTAGAAATGTGTGTCTGTGGTGGGTGTAGAGGACAGAGGGAACATGACCTTCTGCTGGGTAGACAGTGTTGCTTCGTGGTTGAGCTGGCAGTTACAGCACCCTTCTACACACTCCTCTGCAAGAGCTGGAGCTGCTTGCCTTAGAGAGACATCTCTTCAGTTATTGTCACCGCCAGCTCCTGCTGCATCGCTCTTCTCCCCTGATGTTTCGACATTCCAGAAGATTCCCTTGTACACCACACTAGAGTGTTTCACTGCCAATCATGATGGCACTGGAGCTGCTTATCTCAGCAATTGAATAACTGTTAAATACTTCATAGTTCTTGCTTCTCAGTGGCCAAATAGAAAAACTAATTCTCGTGTGTCAGGTGAGCACTCAAGTGTACACATTATATCAAAAAGGACATATCACTTAAGGGGTGTTTGCAGGGTGTCACGAAGAAAGATGTACATATACCCTTAACTTCTTCATGTCTGTTTACTGAGGAGTGATGACATAAAAGAAAACCTTGCAAATTGTCAGATAAAAGGAACTGCCTAGTATTTGGGAAATTTAAAGCCTTCATCTCAATTTGACAATGTTCTCAAAACCTGGATCTCAACACTGAACCGTCACTGTCCCTTGTCCATTTGTTCTCTAAGATGTTCTTCTAGATTTACCCAGTCAAGTAGAATTGCCTACAAACATCAACAACCTCAAAGAGGTTAAATATTCCTGACAATATCCCAGCTGAATAGATTTAAATAAATCAGCCTTTCAATGAATAGGTTTCCTGTGTAATATTCTTTTCAGTCAACAGATTTCTACTATAATTAGAGTGTATTACTTTATAAATGTACTTTTCCTTTATAACAATAGAAAGGAAAATTACTTGAGAAAAGCAAACACTGTAATTAAATAAGCTTCATATCAATTCATTATTCAAACGCAGAGAAAAACTTCTGAATATCCACTTCCAGGGTACAAAATGCGTCTAATATCAAAAGGCAGCAATTGGATTGTACATTTTGTAATAGACAGTAAGTTGCTTGTGTTTGTTTTGTATTAACTTCACAAGTCATGTTAACTGTGTGCAATGTTCAACAATAGCACTAAGAGCTGGTAAATTAGACACTTTATGTTTAGTGCCATTCAAAGCAGTGCTTCATAATTCAGATTCAAATTCCAATTGCTTGTCAAGAATGTTTAAGATATTAAAAAGCCATTCCACACTAAATAGACAAGTTTTGCCATCTCTAGTAGTACTTCATTAGCAGACAAAACTAGTCTACCTTGACTGCTTCTGGTGAACATAAAGGGAACTACTTGAGTCAGTGGAATAAATCTCAGCAGTTTCTGGGACTACAGTATCTGCTCTTTCATCTTCATGCCCATAGTGGTCACTTAATGTATAAATTTTATTCTAGTTTCAAGCTCACTGATCAACTAGATTCTTCATCTCTACTTTGGAAATTGTTTTCTGAGATAGGCTATTTCCTGTTATTTGGTGTTTGGAAATGGAATTATAGTTATGGCTTGTGCTAATACACTAGTGTTTAGACCTCTACCATTTCTTGAAAAAAGCAAGAGGACTAAAAGATAATTTCTGGTAATCAGAGAGATGACTGAAGCATATTAGCAGAATATTCTTTCCCACGTGTAGGAGCACAAATGACAAAGAGAGAGAGATTAGAATTTTGTCCTTAAAGAAACAAAAATAAAAGGCAGGAAGAGAACCAGGAGAACGTGCAGCTTATATTATACCAGTTACTTTATGTTTGCTAATTATTCCACAAATGTTTATATCTGCAAAGTACTTGTTAAAAAAACTCAACCAAACAAACAAAAAACCCCACCCCAATTTATTGAGATCTTTGCATCAGGTAACACTTGCATGGGGATCCAGTCTCCTGAACAGGACATTTGGATTGCTGTCCAGAGGATGATGCGACTCTCCATTGCAAGGTTCTTAGAGTAATCTTCAACTGTATCAGGTGACACTCCCCAGCTGCTCTGCTGAATTTCTATACCAGTCATGTTGTGTCCTGTGTGACCATTCCAGCATAAGCAGCATGCCTTGTTATTGAGTATCTTAAACTACATATGAAATGTCATCCCTGTGTGACTTGATCTAGATGGACCTGCTTGAGCAGGGGGGTTGGACTAGATGATCTTTAGAGATCACTTCCAATCCCTACCATTCTATGATTCTAAGTTTCTATGACAATATCTGATCTGGTTATGAAAGACTATGACAGAAAGATCTCTGCAGGAATGCGTCCTAATTCCTGTTGACCATCCTCAAGAGTCGTATCTATGTTCACTCTGGCCCCTTCTGCACCAGGAACCTTTCATCAGAATTTCTAGGACAGACAGATCGACCATCTAGGATCTTTGTCACTATATTAAAGTTGTACTGGTCACATTTTCTAGGAGCTTCTTGGAGGAGTCTCTGTTCAAAATTCCCACCCAGAAAGAAAGACCCTATAGCAAGAATTAATGCTGCTTCTAATTATTGCCACCTTCTCTCAGGCTGATCCATTACCTCATCCATACAGGCAACTGAGGGGTTCCTGGACAACCAGTGAATTAACATCTAAAAGTTACAATCCTGTCACCCAGCTATTCCATAATTATAACTACAGGATTAACTTGAACTTCATATTTTTAAAATGGTTATCTTTGAAATCCACATCTCTTGCTACTGATGACAAAATGCTTTATTTAACAGATGCTGAAAAATTATTTCTGAAGCATAATTTCCAAGATTATTATTACTTATATTGCAGTTAAGACAGAGATGCCAATAAAAGCAGAAGGACTGCTAGATTTAGTCCTCCACAGAGACAGAAAGCAAACACAGACCTACTAAATGGCTAAAATTATTTTAGTTTTTCATTTCTTCTGAGCTTCATTTCTCTCTTTAACCCTATTTTTTATTTCTTGCTGAGAAACCTGTAGCAGAAACACAGATGTTCCCTTTTCACTTGAAGGGACACAAATGACTTGGCTATGCATGTTGAGTGAGATAGATATGATATATAGCCGTTAATCAAATCAATTTTGAGCACAGGGCACCAGTGGTGGGAAAAGGGCATGTTCTTCACCCATTTACTGAAGCTGTTTGCATGCCTGAAATTATTTTTATCTAAAATCATTATCATTTAAATATGCTAAACTGAAGTCTGAAAGAAGACTGAAGAGGCAAAGAACATCTTCTTCTGAGTGTCAAAGCAGTTCTTGCAGCAGAAATGGCACAAAACCCAAAGGGGAAAAAAAAAGAACTGGCACAGGCTGCCCAGAGGGGCTGTGGAGTCTCCTTCCTTGGAGGTCTTCAAGATACGCCTGGACACGTTCCTGTGTGACTGGATCTAGGTGGAGCTGCTTCTGCAGGGGGGCTGGACCAGCTGATCTCTAAAGGTCCCTTCCAACCCTACCATTCTATGATTCTATGAACCTTGATGATTTAAAATGAAGTACTTGTGATAAGAATGTTTAATGAGAAAAAAAAAAACAGAAAAAATCTTGCATTTAGGTTGATTAAGAATATTTTTATAAACATATATGGTATAGATATATAAACAACTCTCAATGTATGCACATATATGTGTGTGTATATATCTTTCCATTCAGCAATGGGAAAAAAAGCCCACACCAAAATGAAACCAACACCAAAACCCTTTCATTAATTCACACATCAATAGAAAATCCTGTGCCAGACAGTTAAAAATTACTGGCAAAACTGAAACCATACCATGGTTGAAAGATAGGACAGTCCACAGTGGCCAACTTGTGGGTGCCATTAGGTGATGACATACTGTTTCCTTTCAGCCTGGTTTCCTCAGCAAGCACTGCATATTCAGTCGTGCTGCCTGTGTGTGTCACTCTGCCAGTACACCCAGCAATTTTCTAAATGGCAGATAAATTTATGACTTAGAGAAATAAGAAAAAAGTCTGCAAGACATAAAATACCTAAAAGTGTGGTAAAAATTGGCAGCCAATAAAGAAAAGAGACTTTAAATAATTTGTCTAACAGAAAGACTGGTACACAAATCCTGATGCTATCTGGACAATATATCTCTATGTTCTCCATCTGCCAGCAGCAGATCTGCAAACACAGAACTTTCTTGAGGAATGAGTGACAACACATAAAACAGTTCCTATAAATATCATTCTTCTAGTATCCAGCAACAGGAAGACAATATGTTTATGGGAGAAAGAGTTATGGAAAATTGGGAAAATTAAATACCTTCCATAAAACAAAGTGAAACCTTGGACCAAATATGTAAGATAAACAGATAAATTGGACTAGGATGTGGTTGAACAAGCATATTCTATCAATTGAATGAATTTCCTTGCTTGTATTGATTTACTAGTCTGCTACATGATGATTCATTGCCCAAAGTTCAAAAATAAAATGAAATTTCTACTTATCTTTGATTTATATGACAGTAGCAACAGTGATCAAAAATGTCAATTAAGGGCAAGAGTTAGAAAGACATTGACAATATATGGCACTGTTTATGATTCACCTCTCACTAAATCAGCCATGTAAGAAAACATAGGTTGGTATTTCATAACCAGAAGATACAATTTGACATTTGTATTAACTCTTAAGAGTTCCTTTGTGAAACACTGGTATGATAATGGAGCAGAAAGACATTTTGAGACTGGAGTAAAATGTAATGCTAATTTACACTTTCTATAAATTTAGCAGGAAGAAAGTGTTTCACTTGAGAGCCTTGATAAACAGGAACCATTGGGCTTGAAAACAATGCCATCCCTCTGAACAGGTAGAAGAGAATTATTCTGGTCAGCTGTGAGGACTTTGTCTCAGTGTTTCAACACTGTAAGTTACTATTCAAAACACAAGCTGTAGGTTTCTTGATTGCAAGTCACATAGAATGAAGAAGTGGCCAAGAAAATATTTGATAAGAAAATTTCCACCTATAAATACCATCCTAGGAAAACAAAAATGCTTCACAGATCCCATTGATTTTCACTTAAAAGCTCTTCTAAGAGAAAAGTCTGGTAAAACACTGACAAAGTTCCAAAAGTCTCACATTGACACTCTCAGAACAAAACATTTTGATTTTCATTTCAAATAAAATCTTTGGCACTTTTAAAAATTGTCTTTTTGGCAAGATCCTGCTCAGGTTGCAGCCTATCATACACTTTGAAGGTGTAAAACAAAACCAAAAGCTTTCATCCATGCACAGGTGGTTTGGTTTGTTGTAGTTTTTTGGGTTTTTTTTCAGATTTTATTTTAGGGACACTTTACAATTTTTTTTATTTCTATTCAATAAAGTCAAACTCTGAAATCTCCTCAGCTTGTATCCTGTCTATTTCCCACATCACTTAGAAAACTGAAGCTGGAGGTACTGTCTGGAGTTCAAGTACCATCCTATATATCATCACAAGTGTCTATAATCATGATGGCTCTCATGTAAAAGCACACACAGCGTGTTCTATAGAAATCTGTAAACAATTCTGATGATGATGAATAAGAAGGGAAAGAAATCTCTCCACCTGATCTCTAGGGTTATACTTCACCAGAGAGAAAATTAAAGCCATAAAAACATTTCTTTAGCAGTAAATTAAGCACTAGGGAAGACAGCTCATGAAAGTTAGATCAGGTGTCTGACAGGAGGTATACTGCTTCCAAGCTGAGCACTGAATCATCTGGCACCAAAAAAAGTCAGATGCTTTCCTTTTCCTCTGTTGGATATGGGTGTGACAATGACACATATTAGTCCATATCTTCATCTTTTGTTTTTAAGAGGCCATTTATGGAACATTCTCAAAGCACCGTGAAGTATCTTTTGGCCAAGAAAGGATACAGTGATAATGAATAATTATGTTATGGGGAAAAAAACATTGGTTGATTTTCAAATTGTTTGAAAATAAAAGTTTATGTAAGAATGGGGCCAGCTCAGATGCACAGATAGAGAGAAAGATATATTTATATATAAAGCTGGTATTTATATATAATCTTAAATTTTTTATTTGTAATTATGCACACATGCACATGTGGTGTATATTCTGACCTCTTAAACAGAGTAAAACAGTGGAGACATCAAAAAGGACCTTAGTACATTGTCTTTCCTGATTAAAGGGAGTCCATGCTGTTTACTCACAGATAAAGAAAGTGAATCCACCTCTGTTTCTGTGATCAAACAAGGACCCCTGAGCTGAGGAACTGCCTTGTTATTACACATCGCTGCAGGCAGCAGGCATAAAACCAGTCAAGTTTTAAAAGATGTTAACATCTTTTGCCTTTCCCACCTGTAAGTATTATTTCACACTTAGAGAGGCAGATTCTGTTCAGTGGTGAAATGGAATAGTGATATGAGAATTTGCATTTAGAACAACAGAAACTACAAAAACTATTTTCATTCAACTTTTATACATAGCAAGCTGCTCTGGCTGGGCTGTAGATGGCTTTATGCTATGGAATCATGCAGGTTATCAGCAAGGAATTTTTCTCTTTACATCAATGCTATGTACTTTCTGATACTAAATACATCATCAAACAAACAAATAAGTGGATGTGCACTTCCCAGAACTCCACAGGATCCTGAGTTTTGTTTTAAAAGGTTTGCAATCAATGACAAAGATGTCAATGATCAAATCTCCCATGCATGACCCATTTTGCTCACATAAGAATGGTGAGATAAGTATCTGGCAAAAGTTTTATATCTGGACTGTAAATATGTCCAGTTCAGTTTTTCACCTTGGACTCCCTTCATAGTGCACAGAGAGAAACAGGCATTTTTGGAGCACAGTTCGTCCCATTTACTTCAAGTGTTGATGTTTTAATGTGTTATTCTCTAGGAATGCTCCGTGCTTTCCAGAGACTGTGTAGAAAATGAAAGTAAAGCAAAAGCTCAGAGACCGACAATTCAGAGATGGGCAGAGAAGTTTTGCAGGTTTATATTTGTATCAGTCTGGAAATACTGAAATACCAAGGGCAATAAAAACGCACAAAGAGTAACAGGTTCTAGTTTTATATAGTAGTTGTCATTTATAGAATCTGAAGTGTATCATAAATAGGTCAGTACCATTTTATAGTTTTATGTTTGAGAAAACTAATGCTCTGAAATATTATCTAAGCAAATCTTTTGAGGAGCAGGCAGAGGCCAAGAACAGATGGACATCCTAAATTTGAATGGATATGTTCTTCCCTCAAATAGTACTAATGTTTCAGACATAAAGATACAGATCCTTCACCCAGCAGTAACTGCTTGCTCTAAGGACCTGACAGCCAGTCCCAGAGCTTGGAAATACCCTAACTTAGAGAAAAAGCATGAACTAGAGGGACCTGAGAAGAGGTGGGCAGGGAAGTGAAGGTCATATCTTGTGTTGGTTTCGTAGGGTTCCCTGCAGGAAGGTTTGACCATGGCTGATGTCAATTGAAGATATTTTGCAAGAACACGTAGGCTAGTTTGGACCCATCAAATTGTTAAAATTCTCTGGCAGATGCCATTTCTCTCATAGTGTTTGGCCCAACATGCCATTAAACACAATGAACTTTTATCAGCCTGCATACATGCAACTATTTGCCTCAGCATTGCTTTCTGATGCACAGACCCAGAGCTGCTGGTCACCCAAATGCTCTTTATTTAATAAAAGCAGCTGAGAAGATCATAGCTTCCTATTTAGAAATGCCAGACTCTATTAAATACTACCAGTCACTGCCAGAGAGAAAGTGACTTCAAGCTTGGATCTCTGTTCACGTATGGCCGGAGCTACAGGAATAATTGATTTTACAGTTTGATGCCCAGACTGGGAAAAAAAGACCATGTTAGGTCAACTTTGAAAGAAACAATTTCCTTGTTCAGAGTGAAGGGAAACACCTTTTTTTTTGTTTTTTCAAAGGTATTGTAAAAAGTGCTTGCAAGCTATCTCATTATCGTAGCTTCACATTTCAAGCACATTTCTTAAGTAACAACAGAAATGTACACCCTCTTAGAAGATATCTTAAATACATCTGTACATTGTAAAGCTAGATAAATTGCCATGTGCTGATTCACATTGCATAGTTCAATATTACATACAGAATCATAGAAACATAGAATGGTAGGGTTTGGAAGGGACCTCTAGAGATCATCTAGTCCAATCTCCCCGCAGAAGCAGGTTCACCTAGATCAGGTGGCATAGGAACACGTCCAGGCGCATCTTGAAGCCCTCCAAAGAAGGAGACTCTACAGCCCCTCTGGGCAGCCTGTGCCAGGGCTCCCTCACCTAAACAGTGAAATAGTTTTTTCTTATCTTTAAGTGGAACTTTTTGTGTTCCAGCTTCATCCCATTACGCCCTGTCCTGTTGCTAACTACCATAGATCCATGTTTTAAGCTGGGGAACAGTAAACATTAGTATGTTGAGAGAGTCTTTGTATAAAAAACATATTTAAATCTATTATAATACTTGCCTTTTTTCACAGTTTCCTACAAAGGTGGGGGGCTGAACTCAGTGATTGCATCACTCCTTCTTATCTCTGACCACAGCGATTAGGCTCTCCAATTTGTTAGGGAAACTGCACACCAATGGGCTGCAACATTTAAGAGAAGTAGGCTGACTCTACACTATCTGTTTTGAGAAATAACCCAAGGTCACACTGCACTTGCCCCACTGTTATTCCTTTTGGGCTTTCTGAAATTTACTTCCTCTTTTTGCCCTACCAAAATATTCACAGAACTTGACTCAAAATTCAATATCACAATGATCAGACATTTTATGAGTCCTGCTTTTAATGTGGAATATTATCACTGGAATCAGAGGAAGAGCATCCTGGCTGATATCCTGCCACTAAGCACAGGATCAACTCAGCAGTCTTATTAAAGAAATCAACCTATAGCAACCAAGCTCACTTTGTTTATTCAACAGACCATGACAATGAAAACTTAGCTTTGAAATTTCCCAACAAACTGCTTGAGCTTTATGAAGATCTTGAGATAACAGCACATGAAGCTGCCATTGTAAGCCTAGAAAGCTCAACCACTTTCCATACTGCTACTCTCTTAAAATAAAAATATATTCAGCTACAAATATGTCTATATATAGAAGAAGAGTTAATCACTTCAAACACGAGAACACCAACTTATCATAAGATAAAGGGGGAATTTTTAGTGTTACTGCAGTCTTGGTTGTTTTGAAGACTATTTCCCAAATCTGGAGGTTGTAGAAAAGATGTCAACCAGGAAGTTCTGGTACTTAGGATCCTGGTGGTGCACAAAACCTGCCCAAGTTATACATAGCAGTGACTTGAGTTAAAGACATGTTTTTGAACTGAAAGATGAGCTCATCAGTGCAGCCTATTGACTATGTATCAGCATTGCCTATAAGCAAACAGAGGCAAAAAAAGCCCAAAGCTAGCAAGTGGGGAGTTTGCTGACAAAGTGGATATGGATCCTCATCTATGGAATGAGGTGACGAATTTCTTAATTTCCAATTCACCTTTTTTTTTTCAGAAAAGACCTTTAAGAGTTTGATGCTGCCACAAGCAAAATCTGAGGACCAAGCATCATGCTTGGTCCATCAAACATCATGCAACGTAAAATAAAGAGATATTTCCTTTCCTTTTGTTGGAGAACCCAGAATTCAAAGAGTCAGGACAAAAACCAAAACAAGCAACAGAAACAGCAACAACAAAGCCAGATAAAACAGTATCTCTGTGCCTTAAGCATTGCCTACATTCTTTATCAATCTTATTGCTTGAGCCTTTGCTCTAATCAAGATCCACTGGTATTAGCTGTGGGGAACATAAATCTACTGTCTTGCAGTGCAGCATGATGATATCAAGAAACTTGTAGTATTTTAATAGAAAGGGTTTAGGGACGTGAGCCCCTTAGGATTTGTGATATGTTGTCATTCCTGCCTATGAACAAGGTGTTTATGAATTGCACCCTTTGCTCTTTTCACACTACTGCAGGTGGCCAAGTTCATTTTGAATCCTGTCATTCTACTCACAATGGTTTGACTTCTAAAATGACTTTTACAACAGGGATTATACAAAACTGCCTTGTCAGTGGGCCATTTCAGTTCTTGATCACACAAAGCCTCATAGGAGAGAAGAGATATGACACCAACCATGCTCTCATTATTTGAGAGCTCTGCCCAGAGTTCAGTGTGGAGACCTCTATAATCAGAGCAGTTGCTGCATGCTGGTTAATTAGCTTTGTGTTCACAAATGGAGATAAAAATTAGAGCAATCATAACACTGTTTCTGATCTCTTCCTCGGCTTGGTAAATTTAAACATTAGTAACACTGTCAAACAATGGCTAAAGAGGAAATATTTAGTTGTCTTTTGGCAGTGACAAATTACTTCAACCTTTATGGGTTCATTTTTATAAGCAGTGTGACATTTCGTTACTAAGGCAGGTTTTTTATTGTATTGTTTCTGTCTGTTACACAGCTACAGTGTTACAAAGTAGGTTCCTATGAGTCATACGCAGGTGGAAAGAAATCATGTGTCTATTGATAGCACTATTATATTTTATTATTTGCAAATGTTCTTGCCTACCTCCCTGTTTCTACTTGGTTCATGATTGATTTCACAGTTTTCTTCAAAGATGTGAGCGAAATACGCTGATTTGTACAGGCTCTGCCAAAGTCTATCAGAACAGAAGCCCAACAAGATTTGTGTTTTGCAATTGATCATAGTAAGCTATCAAATACTTGCTGGAGAAGCAAAGATAAAGAAAAGAAACTCCAAATCTAAGTCCTGACAACTTCAGAAATTGGATTCCTTCAAGCAAAGTCTTCCTCAAATTGCCCAAATACTGGCTTATGGCACAGCCTTCACAGTTCCCATCTTTTCTGAACAAAGGCTGTAGGAATTGTCAGTGCTGTCATTTCACGCAATTGCAGCAAATCCTACAAAGCTCTCAGAAGCACCTTCTAGCAAAGTGTAACTCCAGCTATCCTATAGTCTACAAAAACTGTGGAAAAAAAAAGGAATCCTTTTGTTGTTTCTATGTCATTTTTTCAGGTTACCTGAATTTTGCCCATTATTTCATTGTGGAAAATAATCAACAGAAGATCCTTTGCATGATCTTGCAAGGTGTGTTGTGAAACCAAGTAAGGCAAATCAATTTCCATTCCTTTTCCTGTTGTTTTGCTAAAGATAATTCTGTGGCTCAGAGAGTTCCATTATTCAGATAATTCAAGTTTTTGAAGTTACCAAATGATACCTGTTGTTTTCAAAACCTGGTTTTAATTTTCTGGATTGTTACTTTATTTCAACTAATCACCCCCCCCCCCCCCCCCAAATAATAATTTATAGCCCTATTACAAGCACCTTCCTTCTTGCAAACAATGAGTCTGCACAAGAAATGTTCTGTTCTGGCCAGTTTGCTGGACTGTTTTCTTTGATTGGGGGGGAGGGGGGGGGAATGGCAGGGAAAGGTGGTTTTAATGACTTTTACTGCCAGAAAACAGCTCCATGTCTAATGCTGTCATTACATTACATCCCTGAAGTCTACATTTATGACTCTCTCACACAATGAATCATTTATAGCTCTTTGACATGCATGCAGAAATACATCAAATGGCAAAGGCAATTATAAAACAATATACAGTCTTTTTTTATCACTTCAGAAATCCACAGTTTCTATTTTAACACTGAAACTGTAGTAATGGCTAATCAGAAACTTTCTTGGGTATGTGATTTTAAGGCAATTATATTAATTTGCTATAATTTACTGCAACAAAATGGGGAAGTTTTCAATAGCTGGAACTGTATAAATTTACATTTTCACAGGTTCATTTTCCTAGCCCAGCAGATACCTGTTGTAGTATGCATAGTACATATACCAGTCCTCAAGTAATTTGCACTCAAAGACAATCAAATTTCATGAGCCATGAGTAGCTTACCATTTATTCTACAGGCCATCATTTTATGGCTTTAAATAAAATACTTCTAGTAAGTTCAGTAGAGGAGACAGAGGGTTTTACTGACAGCTCTGGAGAATCAAACTGAATTTGTTTACAAAAGAAACACAAGATGTAAAGCAGAATCAGTGCTTTACTACCCCCAGGAATGTGATTTACCATAGCTTTAGAGGTATTCCTCTTTTCTATTCAGGCTTTCATCCTTATTTCTCATCAGCCAACTCTTTCTAACAATGCCAAGTAGATCTAATTCTAACTTAGACGTTAAAAATTACTTTGAGACCTATCAAAAATCTGCAAGATGAAAAAGTCTTTTGGTTTGGGTCATCAAAAAGCAGACATGGTTTTCTCTTTCACATGGAAAAAAGTTTGGGAACATCTTCGGAGACATTACTGCAGCTTTTCAATATTTAAAAGGGGCTTATAAGAAAGACAAGGATAGAATTTGTAATAGAGCTTGTAGTGATAGAACAAGAGCTAATGGTTTTAAACTAGAAGAGGTTAGATTTAGACTAGATACAAGGGAGAAATTTTTTACAATGAGGGTTGGTAAAACACTGACAATTTACCCAGAGAGGTCATAGATGCTCCATTGCTGGAAATAGTCAAGGTCAAGTTGGATGGGTCTCTGAGCAACCTGACCTAGTTGAAGATGTTGTTGGTCATGGCAGGGAACTAAATGTCTTTTAAACATTCCTTCCAATGCAAACCATTCTGTGACCATGATGAGGAGGAAAAGTGGGAGTAGACTATTAGTCTAATCTGTATTGCTAGAAACCAGAGGTTACAGGTGAAGGATACTGCAACTCCTTCACACTTCACGACATAACCAGCTCTCCTGGGATAATGAAGTGACTGAGACAGCATCAATGCACCAAACCCCATTCAAACACCATATTCTGAAACTGAGAACAGCAGAGGTAAATAACAGTTGCAAACCCAGACTGACTGCAAGTTTGATTTCTCAAGTTTTATGCCAGTCAAAGAAGTAGTGTAAGCACATATGTGTCTGACTATGTCTAGCTTACCCTAAATAACACTACAGAACCAGATTTTCACCTGAATACTCCTATGTCTAAAAGCTTGCATACTCATACACCTTTCTTGGCTATGCAAATAGTTTCCTTGAAGCATCACTCAACCTTTTTTCCCACTCATCAAAACACTCCAGTACAGGCTCTGAACCTGTGATTAAGTCAAACCAACTTCAGAAGTTATTCTTGTATGAAGAGCTGCTGAAATTATTCTTATCTTGCCACAAAGCTTCAAAAAACACTTTATCTACATTGACAAACTTTTTTTTTTATTTTATTTCATTTGCCTCTCTCTGGCAATACTTTTGAGACTTGATCACACTTATCAAATCTCAAAACATGCTGATCCATCTCTGCTCTCTTAGTTCCTTTTTTTCTCTTTGTCAGGCTGATGAAACTTGTCTGATCCCTCAGAGCAGTGGCAGTTGTTCATGCACAAGCTGATGTTGCTGTGGTTTTAAGCATTTCTCCCAGGCACTGCACCAAAACTTATAATTCATATTAGTCCTGAAACTGTTTCGTGGGTCATTCTGACTGGAGTGATGGCTTTGAGCAGAGATACAGGCTCCTGCTGTCACTAGAAGATTTGTTTCCACAAAACAAGACAAAATGGTTGGAAAATGAAGGAATCTCTTTTCCCATTCCCCAGTCCCTGAGCTGCTGTCTGGGACATTTGCCAACAGCAAAGGGTTGGCTTCTAGATGATGGATCTCAACTGTGCTGTTGTTGGCAGCTGTGCTCCTGTTGGAAAGGCCATCAGCTTGAAAGCTATGAGAGTTGATTAGGTCTCCTTTCATGAACCCTCTCATCATCACTCAGTGGGAATTATTGTACTATTGTTTAGGGCATATGAAGATAATTTTTCAACAAAGTACCAGTGGGAAAGAAAAATACTGAGAAGAAAGAAAAACTGAATGATAGAGTACTCTATCAAAAGGCAGAGAGCAGCCAAGTCCACTAAAGTGAAGAGTAGAAAGACTGTTCCTGCTGCTCATGCATTCCATTTCATGGAAGAAAGAATGAAACATCTGTCTCAAGTCTCCTTCTATAAACTTTCTTAAAAATCAATGCCAAAACTTCAATTAAAAGAATGTTGGTCAAGTGAATGACTGTACAGATCATATCACAGGATTTCAGCCTGAACGTGAGGAATTATGGTGATGAGAAACAAGTAAGGTATATGACTGTGATAGCAGCTGTGAAAGAAAAACATTCTCCATAGTCAGTCTGCCTTTTACCTCTCTACTCACAATTACTCTAGATTAGCCAAAAAAAACACCTTCTTTTCAGTTATACAAGTGTGTGATGGACTTTTTCACTGTGATATGAGGAAAAGCAGGGAGATTTGTAAAGAGAATGCAGGAGTCTGGTTCCACTACAGAAGTGTTTCAGAAAAATAATAACAAAAAAAAGATACGAAAAGTGGAACATCCTCTATGAATTCAATGGGTTTTCAAAAGGAACCAATTACCAGAACAATATGAGCAATTCTTGAGGATTTTCTCCAGGAGACTTCATCACCATCCCTTCTGGAGCCTCACCAGACTCTCCAGATGATTTCATGACATTTTCCTTGAATATCCACAGTGAAAAGATTGCAAAGCTTTTTCTACACCATGATTTAGGCCTCATCTCAAATTAATGTCAGTTTTGAACTCTACCATAATGCAGATCATTACCTTGCTATTCCCTGCATATGCCAGATCAAAAAGTAAGAGCCACAGAAAGGAAATATGCCAATGATTAAAGAAACTAGTTACTGTCACATTATTAGTTACCATGTTTTATGCTACAGCTAGGAAATCATTCAGATCTTTGCAAAGATCAACTATTTATCTTCAGGCAACTGAAGATAAAAGGTTTCATCAGTAACTATCACAAATGCTGCCCTGAACACACTGATTAAAGATTCTTGTCATTATATCTTATAAAGAACAATATATCAGTTCTCACATTATTTCAGAATAATTCTGTTTTGGACATCTGCAGGAGTCCCAATCACAACTAATGACTAGTGCACAAATGACATTGTATGACATTGCAAAGACCATGAAAGAATCCAGTTCCTTTAAAATCACTCATTACAAACATGTGCTAACACATGAAAGGTGTCCTTTCCCTACCACACTCACATCAAAGCAGACAAGTCTGACACCAAATATAAAACCATTTGGGTGTAAAACTGACAATAGCTTCCATCACGATTTCATCAATAGTTGGGCAATCTGGAGCAGTTAGATGGAGTAAGTAGAAGTGAAAGCTATTTTAAATACTGCTTTAAAAAATATATATATTAAATAGTATATGCCAGCTATTTCACATACTCGAGTTCTAAATTGGTAAAATCAGAAACTTAAGTATGAATTAAGTTTGTAAATAATGAAGCATGATGTGAAACATCTTCTGTGATATAGTTAAAGGAAAAAAAAAGAAATCAAAAAAAAGGTTAGGCAGCTTCACAGCCCTCTAGACACATTGGACTCCTTCATTCTAGCACGAGACAGAGAACCTCTGCTAGTTTCAAAGGGAAAAAAGAGAGAAAACTACTCATTGCCCTGCCTTTAGAAAGAAGCAGAAGCATTGTAGTCTTTTCAAAAGTTGTAATTCTTTTGCAAAGCTACCACTTCTTTTTTCATGCCTTGCCTTATTTCACCCATAACCCTTTCCCTCAGCCTTTTCCTTTTTCCCCCATCTCCCCTTGTCTTTGTCTGTCTTACTCACACAGTTTTGTTTTGGGGTCAGTGCACAACAGACTCCCTGAAAATAAAAAGAATGGAAATAAGATAGAAAGATGGCTACTGTGACAATAAATAGGTAATTTTTTAAAGGTAACAGGAATCTGTTATCCTGTTTAAAAGGATTGAACAACAAGGTTCCTATGTCTGAAGAGGAATGAAGTTGGCAGCTCTGTATTCCTTTTCTCACAGCTAAACTGGGATTTCAGGGCATACTACAATTCCCACAATGGATCCTACGTAGGCCATTCTCTGATGCACAACCTTCCTTTTTCAAGAGCTTAAAAAGTGAAGTATTGTGGCCAAAGAGTCATAACTATACACAAGAGAAGAATAATTAAACAGATGACTCCTATGTGACATAACATTGTCGGTTTGAATAATGTTTTGGTGTTGGGCTGAAACAGCCTGGGGTTTTTATATGCTGCTGAAAAGATGAAAATATTAGCAAACTGTGGAAAAGAACTCTTATCATCAACACAATTCAATTTGAATGACACTCCTAGTTCTTTCATTATGCCAGGCATAAACTTATGTCTTTTGGGATAGTTCCATCAATGCTAGATGGAAGAAGAACACTTCTTATCAAACTCCGGTGCCTTATTAATGGGAAGTCGTATGGTTAATCAATCTGATTCCTTAGAAGTCAATTTATCTGCGGTGCAACTGCTTTCCAAATGAAAATAAGATTACTGTGAGCACAGTTTATTAATAACCCCAGTATGACATTGACTCAACTTGATTATAACACAGCAGGCATGTGACGTGCAATATTACAAAGACACTAAAACAGTCTGACAATAGTGGATACAGAAGTCTACGGTACAAGAAGTGTATGGTACAGGGTAAGTAAGTGACCATTCAATTTTAAGTTCTGCAAAGAACATTTTACTTTATTGAAGATGCAGGATTTGTATATATTTTATAGTGTCCAGCTCTTATGTCTGCTGAGATCACCTGAAAGCATGAGTCAATGTGACGTGCAGATACGGACCTTGTAACATCAGAAACAACCTCTTGAACTTCCCCACAGAGAAACGTAATTTAGCAGACACAAAGGGGAATGCAGATGCCCCTGAGGGAAGCCAGTCACACACAGGTCATAAGTCTGTTTTGTCCCACTAGATCTCATTAATAAGGGAGGATCTCATTAATATTTATAAATATATAAATGGTGGATGTCAGGAGGTTTGGGCATCCCTTTTTTCTATTGTACCTAGCAACAGGACAAGAGGCAATGGGATGAAGCTGCAAAGTTCCACATCAACATAAGAAAAAACTATTTTACTGTGAGGGTGAGGGAGCCCTGGCACAAGCTGCCCAGGGAGGGTGTGGAAGCTCCTTCCTTGGAGGTCTTCAATACCCAACTGGACACGTACTTGTGTTCCTCCATTTTTGTCTAACAACAAAAAATACTATTTCAATAAGAAGTATCTTTGCTGTCCTAAACATGCATGAAAGGAAATGTGTAGTATAGAGAGAAAATATTAGAGAAGTAGGGAAGGAAGAATGGAGAAAGGGAAGATCTCTTCTCTGGGAAAGTGACTGTGAAAAGAGTGGAAAACTTAATAAATAAATCAACAAGACTTAAACAGGAGAACTAAGGAAAATGGACATGTGCAATTCAAAACTTCTGGCTTCACACTAAGAAGTCAGAAACACAGAACAAGAAGCTTTCAGGCTCTATCATTAAGCAGTGATACCTCATCAGTCCAAATTAAGCAGATTAGCTCAGGAAATGGCAAGAGAAACTGATGATTGATTTGGACTTTCTTTAGAAATTAAGGCAGTCACTTGTACTTTCATTAAAGAAAAAACAAATCAACTACATAAACTAGATAAGAAATTCCATAGTCATTTATAGTCCTAAAAAGAAAAGTAGCTCTCCAATGCACTTATGTGTTATGAGGAAGAAAGAGGTAAAATGAGATGTATGAGCTAGAGATGAAATGTAAAGATGTCACAGATGGAGTCATGCATTTCACTCATAAGAGAGAAACAACACTATATTGACAAACAGTAGTGAGTTAAAGTTCAATAGTAAATGCAACAGTGGTTTAAAATGTTTTGATGGAAAGGTACACTTGATCATTTACTGCATAGAGGATAGAGTCAGATAAAACTGTCAGGGATATATGATTCCCATTGAGTCATGAAGTTCAGAAATGACTCACTTTCTTTCTGAATGCCTTCTCAAAGAGGATTATAGGTGGGACTGGATCCAATCCTAGTCCCAGACAATGTAAGAGTACTCTACTTTGCATTCGAGAGGTGACTAGTAGTATGAATATCAGATTTCAGCATAATTCTGGCTTTCCTGAGGTCCTAGTCCTGCTGTAAATCCCAACACTACTCTACTGAAGCTATGTGTTCAAATCTTGCCTGAACCACCTGTGATGGGTTGTTGTTGTCTGGTTACCAGGTGCCCATCAAGCTTCTCTACCACTCCATTTCCTCAACAGGACAGGAGGGGAAAAATACAATAGAGAGCTCATGGGTCAACATAAGGACAGGAAGATGACTTACCAATTACTGTCATAGACAAAACAGACTCTAGTTGAAGAAATTAATTTAATTTATTACAAATTAAACAGAGTAGAATGAAAAATAAGTATAAATCTAAAACCACCTTCCTTCAGGGCTGCGGTGGTTTAGCCCTGGCTAGGTGCCAGGTGCCCACCAAGTCTTTCTACCACTTGCAATCCTAAACTGGACAGAAGAGAGAGAAATGTAACAAGAGATTTGTGAGTTGAGACAGGGAGATCAGTCAGCAATTAGTGTATGGGCAAAACAGACTCAGCTTGGGGAGAAAAAGGTTTGATTTATTAATGGACAATCAGAATAGGGCAGAGAAATGAGAAATGAAACTAAATCTTAAAACACTTCCCCTCACCACTCTCTCTTCCTGGGACTCTCCTTTCTCCCCCCTCAGTAGTGCAGGGGATGGGGGTTGTGGTCAGTTCCTTACAGATGGACTTTGCTGCTGCTGCTTCTCGGGGGGAGGCCTCCCCATACTTCCCACTGCTGCACTGTGGGGTCCCCCTCACGGGACACAGTCCCTTATGAACTTCTCCAGCCTGAGTCCTTCCCATGGGCTAGAGTTCCTAACGAATTGCTCCAGCCTGAGGCCTGCAACCAGGCAGCTTCTCACACCCTGCCCCAACGTGGGTCATCCCAGCAGTCAGACACAAAATGCTTGTTTGAAGTTAGGTTTACTCTCCCAGTAGTTTCTTTTCTAGCTCTGAGTTTTTATTTTAAGATTAAACCAGGTGAAATAATCTTCACACATTATCATATATCATGGATTGCATGTTCAAAAAGGCCATCACAGTCTATTAAATTAAAATACTGAGATCAAAACCAGATATTATGACTTCCAGAATTTTCTTAAGCTAAGCAAATGCACATCTGATCACATGGAGGTGGAGTGTGCAGCGTTATATTTATGACTGTTTGGTGTGTGACATTATGACCTGCAGGCTAGCAGAGTGTTAAAGCTGGTTCATGACAGAGTGCTTTCATTTTGGTATTTAATAGATCACCTGCTAAGATAATGGTTATGCTGTCATTTCATGTAAAAAAAAAAGCAGGAAAGAAAAAGAGCCTATGATCAAAGATTAGCAAACAGAGATAGAATGCAAATAGATCTTGCAGCAAAGGAAAACATTTGGGAAAGAAGTAAAGTTCCCTAATCACAGCATGCCAAGTTTTTTTACATGGAGAGTAAAAAGAACAATGGGAGTGTAGTTAGCTTTTCCATTTATCTTCTTACAATCAAGATTGATTGGTCCAGAGGATAAGGAAAAGCAGGAAAACACTCTCTGAAGAAGCCTCTCTCTCTCGTGTGATGTACAGAGATGTACAGAGATGTTCACAGATTAGTCTACAAACACTTGAATCAGTTATTGACATTTATATGGTACAACTGTCTACAAGACAAGCAGAGGTCGAGGTCAATTTGTTTGCCAAAAGCATACAGTGACTCAGTGGTTCGGATAGCAGCCTCAGGCCAAACACTCTCTCAGACTGAGTTTATTCCCTGGTAGTTCTTCTGCACCAGCTGCTCTAGGCTAGCATATTTTTAATATTTACACAGAACAGAACAGCTTTGACAGGAAAGGTTGAGGAAAGCTGAGGGCAGCATGTTAAGCAGAACCCTTGAATCAGAATTCCCTAACAAGTTAATGATTTCAGCATTCTGGGTTGAGTTTCTAGATCTGAGGAAATATTTCCAACCAAAAATAACCACTTCCAAGTGAGCACTTAAAAAACCAAAAGCAAACCAAACTACAAACTCCCAATTAATCATTATTTTACAAACAATCAACTTTGTACAAAAACTGCAGAAGCTCTCCTCCCCACATGTGGTAAGTAGTAAGATCAAAGGTGTATACTAACTGTGGGGCCTTCCTGGAGTAATGGAATGTGCATAATACCCCATCACCAACCCATACAATACTCAGTACTCCAGACACTATCCCTTCCTTCACAACATTCTTAACAATGACTCAAGTCCATTGGTTGTCAAAATAAGACCTGAAAACAAAGATCTTTTACTGAATTAATAATTTCACCATTCACCAGACATCTGGTCAGGTGAATTCTGACTTAAAAGTGTCATTGGCAGTCAGGGGTATAACCAGATATCTGATTTTTTTCTGAATAGGTTCAGATAGGTGTGGGCTGAACACCCAGGAATTATGTATGCAAGTGCCAAATGGTTCATGCAGAAATGTTTGAAGGGTTATTCTTCCAACAAAATCCCTCTCCTTAGAAAAATAAACCAGAGCACCTTCCTCACAGATCATGTGGATAATCTGTGTGTTCTAATTGAAGTAAGACATCATTGTTGATCCTCCTTACCTCTGAAGACGTGGGTTTGCAGTAGCCAGCTCCAAACACTAGATTTTCTAATGACATACTGGACTGGTCTGGTCCTGCTTCCGAGTTGCCTTTGCCAAGCCATGAACCTTTCCCTGGACGAGCAAAGCTAAAAGAAGAGAAAATGAGAAGAAAAATTATCAGAGTAGTATTGTTAGGAAAGAGTCATTGTTGTTCCAGTGCTATTTCCTTCTCTAGAAAATTTTACAGGTGTGATTTTGGTGGTGGTGTTTTTTGCTTTTATCTATTTCAATCTGATATTGCAAGTCCACATATTTGCTTCCAAAAAGAACATTGTCCAGTATCCACTAGTTCAAATAATGTGGAGTTTGCTTTCTTGACATTGAGTCCAGTGGTTTGGGTGCTGTCTTTCCCTCAGTGCTGTCTGTGCTGTCTTACAGATTTTTTTCCAGCATAACATCTCAACTATACAACCTCTCAATCTATCCACACAGATAATACTCTTAGCCAACTTCTCATCAACTTACAGCTTGATTGATGCAATGTCTTTCTCTCTGCCTTTAAACCATATCACTCCTGCCTTTGGAACTGTGCATGATGGAAGAGTGTGGGCAGAAGGTAAAGGGAGGTTCTGCTCCCTCTCTACTCTGCCCTGGTGAGGCCTCATTTGGAGTACTGTGTCCAGTCCTGGGCTCCTCAGCTCGAGGGACAGAGAACTGCTGGAGAGAGTCCAGCACAGGGGCACCAAGATGATCAGGGGACTAGAGCATATTCCTTATGAGGAAAGGCTGTGGGAACTAGGGCTGTTTAGTCTGGAGAAAAGAAGACTAAAATTGGACCTCATCAATATTTACAAATATCTAAATGATGAGTGTCAGGAGGTTGGGATATACTTTTTTTCTATTGTATCTAGCAACAGGACAAGGAGTAATGGAAAGAAGCTGGCACACAAAAAGTTCCATATAAACATAAGAAAAAACTATTTCTCTGTTGAGGTGAGGGAGCCCTGGCCCAGACTGTCCAGGGACGGTGTGGAATCTGCTTCCTTGGAGGTCTTAAAGACCCACCTGGACATGTTCCTATGCCACCTGATCTAGGTGGATCTGGTTCTGCAGGGAGGCTGGACTAGATGATCTCTAAAGGTCCCTTCCAATCCCACCATTCTATGATTCTATCTCTTCACTATCAGTATCTTTTATAGATCGTCCCAATATTTTATTACAGATTGGAAGTTTAGTTCTTACTTCTCTCTGTCCCCATGACATAAGCTTCCAGCACCAAAATAACAAGATTTCATTCAAAAAACTACATTCTCTTTTGCTGGGTGCAGTCCATTAATTTGGGATGTGTTCTTCCATAACCACGTGCAACATGAATTCACTGTCATCCAAACTTTTGCTCAAAAAAAACCCCAAACTATTAAAGTTGATTTAGTACTGCAGCCACTACCCCTCAGTGTTGTCTGTTACAGTCACAGTCTTCCATTCAGACTATAGCTGTATGTCTCCCACCTTATAATATGAACCCATTAAGAGAGGAACATCTTGTCTGGAGTTTACTCAGTATTGAGCCCACTAGAGTCCTGAGGCATAGCTAAAGCTCTTACTCTGGATTAATCTGAGCAAGTGTCTGCATCCTCAGTTAATGATGTATTCTGCCTTTACATTTGCTGGAGAAGAATCAGCGTTTCCAGGGTATGAGTCATCACTTTCTGAAGCAGTGATATCAAATAGGTCAGACAAATATCACACTCATGGTGCTTACTTCTTCTTGTGCACTATAAAGAGAGGCTAGGATGACTGCCTCATAAACAACTGAAGTTAGGTGAGATAAACTCCACTGGTAGTCCCTGTGCTAACATGTGCTGTACGTCAACAACATCAAAGTTTCAAGAAATTAGGCTGCTTGTGACAAATACAATAAGCCAAATTACTGAGTACAAGTGGTGATGCAAGCAACCATAATGTTCTTTAAAAGCATGGAGGGCAAGGGTGAATTAAAATAATGAACTGCAGAGAAAAAAAGAAAAACACTTTAGCTCTTCATAGTCAGTGCAGAGGCAATAACACTGAGCTTATGTTACAGCCTTCAGGCTGAGATCAACATCCACAAGCACAACCTGGTCTCCTTGAAAGAACAAAAGCTTCCAATATGGGAGGTACAAAAACCATGCTAAAAGCATAATGTGCCAGAACTAAATTTCACAGGGAAATGCCATTAATTCTTCCAAAACTTTCCAGTCTGAGGTTATTCCTCTGGGTAGATGTTTATCATGTTGCTGCATGAGTTTAACTCAGCCATTTCCTGGATATCTTCATCTGATTCAGGTTATAATGACAGATTTTAAGAGTTTTTAAGAGTCTTGGCTGATATACAGAAACACTCAACAAAAGAATGCATTCCTATACTGAGGATACAAGACCAAACAGAGGCAGCAATACTTGTCATCCAAATAACAGGTGAGTTTCTGATGTGTGGGGAAAGTCACTGATATGTTCAACATCAGGAAAAGAAAGCCAAGCAAAACTAGGAACTGGATCCGTTTCAGAAGGCTGATTATAAATCTCTGCCTTGTTTTTAAGTCAACACTCACATATACAACCTAACACTCACATACTGACAAAAACAATATTCTATATAGAGGAGGATGGTGCAAAGGACCTTAGTATGTATCTGGTCTTGCTTCTAAGCACCTTCTAAGCCACATAAAGTCTTTGCATGTACTTCCTATATACAACATTTAAGATAAAAATAAATAAATAAACTAAAGCAATTTCAACCATCCAAGAGATAAACACTGCTCTGAATAATTTCACCTGTTATTGGATGATGTTTTCTGTTTTGGTCTGCTGGAAAGGCTCAAGAAGCAGAAATAAAACATGATTTCCAGGGTAGCAGAGAGAAAAGCTTAAACAAATGTTGCCTGCACATGAATAACTCCTCATGTGAATATTAGCAAAGCTTTCAAAGGTTTTAAGGGAGAGAAAAGTACTTTTTAATGCCTTTTTTATTTATTTATCTTTTGCTTTTACAGCAGAGAAGGGATTTTATTCTGCTGGATTTATGAAAATTGATTTCACATAACACTGTAAAACAAAAACCTTGCTTTGGGAAACTTGCCAAAATGTCATCTGTGTGTTGAGGAGAAGTTTAAATGGAAGGTTTACAAACTGCTGACGTTCCTCTAATACTTTCTGAAGTACATAATACTTGAAGACCATTTCTGTTAGCAATAACACATTCATTTGCTATGTCAAATTTTGTTTTCTGTATTTCCTTTTTTCCAATTATTCCTGTCATTCTTTCAGTGAAATAAACTTTTTTTTTTCTTTCTGTAGCTGTTGTTTTGATGACTTGATCCCTCAGAGGAGTCTCCTTACAGCAGCCCTCTATGGACATATACTATAGTAACCTGCCTTGAAAAGTTCATTTCTTTCCTGTGGCATAGCCTGCAAGATACTAGCAATGCAAATTTAAGAATTCTCTGATTCAGAGGTTACATTCAGGCAATTCTTTCCAGCAGTCATGGTCACGTTCTATTAATTTGTGTCCATGTCTTTCTGATTTATACTTTTGGCCTCTGCAATATCTTTTGGATGGAATTGAATGTTGCAATGCGTGCTGCACTTTCTGCTTGTTGTGAACCTGATGTCGGAGAATTGAATGTGGCACCTCCTAGTTCTTGTATGGCACAAAATATTAAATAATCATTCCCTGTGTTTTATCATCTGTGAACATTTCCCTAACATAAATGAGATGACAGTTCCCTAGCATAAGGAATGGATTAGTCTTGATAAATGTTAATTCAGATGTGTTTTGAAGTAATTCGGAATAAATGCTTTAGTTCATTTTAGTAAAACATAATATTCCCTTTGAGATTAAACTGCTGCAAAACCAAACAATCTTATCTAATTTTTCATTTGCTATTTTTCACAATGAGGACCTTCTGGGGTTTGTGGTAAACTAAACTTAATTTCATAGAATCATAGAATCACAGAATGGTAGTGTCGGAAGGGATCTTTAGAGATCATCTAGTAGGTCCACCTAGTTCAGGTCACACAGGAACATGTCCAGGCGAGTCTTGAAGACCTCCAAGGAAGGAGCCTCTACACCCTCCCTGGGCAGCCTGTTCCACTGCTCTGTCACCCTCACAGTAAAAAAGTTTTTTCATAAGTTGAAATCAAACTTTTTGTATTCCAGCTTCTTTCCATTACCCCTTGTCCTGTTGTTAGATACAATAGAAAAAAAGGGATGTCCCAACCTCCTGACACCTGCCATTTAGATACTTATAGATATTAATGAGATCTCTCCTCAGTCTCCTCCAGACTAAACAGCCCCAGTTCCCACAGCCTTTCCTCGTATGAAAGATGTTCCAGTCCCCTGATCATCTTGGTGCCCCTGCACTGGACTGTCTCCAGAAGTTCTCTGTCCCTCTTGAGCTGAGGAGCCCAGGACTGGACACAGGACTCCAGATGAGGATGCACAAGGGCAGAGTAGAGGGGGAGAAGAACCTCCCTCAGCCTGCTGCCCACACTCTTGTTGGTGCATCCCAGGATGCCATTGGCCTTCTTGGCCACGAGGGCACATTGCTGACTCCTGGTTAGTTTATTATCAATCAGCATTCCCAGGTCTCTCTCTGCAGGCCTGCTCTTCAGCAGGTCAACCCCCAGCCTCTACTTTTGCATGGAGTTGTTCCTTCCCAGATGCAGGACTCCGCACTTCTCCTTGTTGAACCTCATGCAGTAGCTCTTTACTGCATAAATATTCCATTTTCTTTCAACAGATTAATTTCTTGCAAATAGGATGGAGTAGAAGAATAAGTCAGGAACTTTCCTGCCCAGGATTACATCTGAGGCAGTTTCATATGTAAGCTGCCCTTAAGTATGTTCCAGCTACACTTTCAGTTGCACAAAAATGAACCTCCATAGTCAGCACAGAGGTACACAAAGTAGTGTAGTATGTGTATCACATATAGTTATATCAGTTTTGCTTTTGAGGAACAGGAGGCTGCCTGGGTATAAAAGAATTTAGGTGAGAGAAAATTGCTCAAGGAAGGCAAGGGTTGGCCTGATTCCTCAGCACAGTAGAGCAAAGCAGAACTAGGTCAGGGCTGAAGCCTTTAAATATCCTATGTCCCTTTGACTCTTTTCCTTTTCCCAGAGCAGTACAAGTTCAAGGCACAGAAAAATTCAGTATCTGTGTCCTGGTTTCTCCAATTGCAAAACTACATCATTTCCTCATCTTAGATGCCACTAAGATTCCTTTTTTTTCTCATACAGTGATTTGGACATGAGTAAATAAGAATTCAATGTGAACAGGGAAAACCCTAAAAGTCTAGTTTGTTTTCATACATGTATGAAAATGGGGAAGAAAGTAGAAAGTTGAGGAGAATCTAGAAAGTTGAGCAAATTAATTCCCTTTCTTCTGCAAACAACAGAAAACAGGTTTGCCTACTGCCTGTTGTGGAGGATCTTGCTTATTTACTGCAATTTCACATGTTGCTTTTGTTTTGTTTCTCCATGTTTATTTAAGTTTTTTTATTCATTCAGGTTGAAAAGGTTTTCAGCTGAAGTCCAAGAGCTCAAGTATGACCTGCAGGTATTGTGGTCATCAAATGAACATGGCTTTGGGGAGCCTAGTCTGTACAGAGTAAAAGACTGGTGCTGATACATAGCTCTCAGTTTTACAGAAAGCTTTCAGAAGAAAAGTATAGATCATCTGAAGCTACTGGATAAACTTTCAGTAGAAGATAGGCCCACCAGATCCTGTTCTCTGTTTTGCTTAACAGGGAATGCAACATATAGGGCAACATATTCAATATGGGAAACTGAGAGGGAACTATGTATTTAGGTTTCAGAGATTATTCAAGTTGTGTTTTTGCTTATAAACATTAGCATATGCCACCTCACCTCGAGAAGGAGGGGTGCAGAATTCTATGGAATTAATAAAGGAACTAACCATATTTCTTGCTGTTTGCTTCCTAAATGAGCCCAATGTAAGAAAAGCACTGAGCTTGCAGCATGCCTGACACTAAGTAGGCCTGTACACTGCAGGCATGGATGTATCCTTTTGGGAAAAACATAATTATTTCTTCATGTCTGAACTATGCTGGAGCAAAGCATCTTATCTAATAGCTGATGCTGGATTAATAACTGCTGGTCTCACTCACAAACTGAATCAGTTGTGAAGCCAATGACTGGGATCTAAGGGAGAAGTCAGCGCCTCAGGCCAGAAACCAAACTGATCTTTATAAAACAAAAAAACAGGATTGAAAAGCCCTAACTTTTCCTCACCTTCCTCTTGCAATTGTTTACTCACATTTAGCCTCTGGGACATAGGCAAGGGAATGAAAATGGTATTTAAGTGGTTTGTGGAGGTCAGTACATTCAGCAGCAGAGGACTCTCAACCCTAAACATCATTCATTTTTTCTGTTTATCTATTGACAGATTTCCTGGGATCATCTGTCATCCTGATTAAAATGAGTTTGCCAGAGGCAAGCCCTTTACTTTCCAAAGAGAATTGTCATTTGTGTGATGTTAGATGTACTAGTCAACCCCTGCTCCCAGATCCTAATCATCTGAAAACATTGCTCCATCATCTGCAGCTGCCAAAAGCATTGAGTGGAGACACCATTGCCCTGCACAGCAGCTGTCACTGCAAGAGAGCAAAGGGCCTGGGGTCTGGAGCACAGCTGTGGTTTGCAAGCAGTGGTGTGATAATGGTGGAAGGGTTTGGATGTAGGGCAACCACTGCACCCTACATCCCTGTTCTCTCCTATTATTGCACTCTTGTCTGGAAAAGCAAAGGCTTGGACTCAGCTGTGAATGGTCCAGCTTTTCCAGCTTCCCCAGTCTTTTCTAGGGTACTTTTTAGAGGAATCAAAGAGCTCTAAATATCAAAGTGAGAATTCTTAACCAAGTTCTGTCTCAGTCTAAGTGGCTTCTTTCAGCAAAGTGCTGCTAGAAACTTCCCCTGTAGCTGACAGGGTCAGTACCAGCTGGCTCTAAGATGAACCCACTGCTGACCAAGGCCAAGCCAATTAGTGACTGAGGTAATACCTCTGTGATTAAGGTATTGGAGAAGGGGAAGAAGTTGCTGCACAGTTGCTAAATGGCAGCAGCAGAATGAAGGGGGTGAGAATGTGAGAACAACATCTCCACAGAAACCAAGATCAATGGAGAAGGAAAGGAAAGAGGTGCCCCAACACTGGAAGAAAGATTCCCCTGTGCTCTGTCGTGCAGCCCATAGTGAGGCAGCTCTGCCCCTGCTGTTCGTGGAGGCCACAGGGAAGCAGAGACCCACTCACAGCCCGTGGAGAAGCCCACGCCAGAGCAGGTGGATACCTGAAGGAGGCTGTGACTCCCTGGGAAGTTAACCCTGGAACAAGTTCCTGGCAGGACCTGGGAGACTGTGGGGAAGAGAAGAGCCCAGGCCGGAGCAGGTTTGCTGTCAGGACTTGTGTCCCTTTGGTGGGCTCAGGCTGGAGCAGTCAGTACCTGAAGGATTGTTCTCCTCATGGGTGACCCATGCTGGGTGAGGTACCTCACCCAAGCTGGTGAGGAGCTGCCCCCGTGGCAGGCCCCATGCTGGAGCAGTCCATGAGGAACTGTATCCCATGCAAAAGACCCCCACTGGAGCAGTTGGTGAGGGACTGTGTCCCGTGGGAGGGACCCCACAGTGCAGCAGTGGGAAGTGTGAGGAGGCCTCCCCCCGAGAAGCAGCAGCAGCAAAGTCCATCTGTAATGAACTGACTGCAACCCCCATTCACCATCTCCTGCACTGCTATGGGGAAAGGAAGGAGGGTCCTGGGAAGAGGGAGGGAGGGGGGAAGGTGTTTTAAGATTTAGTTTTATTCTTCATTTCCCTGCTCTGTTTTGATGGTTCATTAATAAAAACAACCTTTTTATCCCCAAGTTGAGTCTGTTTTGTCTGTGACACTGATTGCTGGGTGGTCTCCTTGTCCTTAACTCAAACCTCTTGTATTTCTCTCTTTCTTCCATGTCCAGTTTAGGAGGGGGAGTGATGGAATGACTTAGCGGGCACCTGATACTGACCCACGGTTAAACTACCACACAAACTTAATGTCATATTTATCATATAGTAATTATTTATGAGGAAAAACATGACTATNCCAGAAACCAAACTGATCTTTATAAAACAAAAAAACAGGATTGAAAAGCCCTAACTTTTCCTCACCTTCCTCTTGCAATTGTTTACTCACATTTAGCCTCTGGGACATAGGCAAGGGAATGAAAATGGTATTTAAGTGGTTTGTGGAGGTCAGTACATTCAGCAGCAGAGGACTCTCAACCCTAAACATCATTCATTTTTTCTGTTTATCTATTGACAGATTTCCTGGGATCATCTGTCATCCTGATTAAAATGAGTTTGCCAGAGGCAAGCCCTTTACTTTCCAAAGAGAATTGTCATTTGTGTGATGTTAGATGTACTAGTCAACCCCTGCTCCCAGATCCTAATCATCTGAAAACATTGCTCCATCATCTGCAGCTGCCAAAAGCATTGAGTGGAGACACCATTGCCCTGCACAGCAGCTGTCACTGCAAGAGAGCAAAGGGCCTGGGGTCTGGAGCACAGCTGTGGTTTGCAAGCAGTGGTGTGATAATGGTGGAAGGGTTTGGATGTAGGGCAACCACTGCACCCTACATCCCTGTTCTCTCCTATTATTGCACTCTTGTCTGGAAAAGCAAAGGCTTGGACTCAGCTGTGAATGGTCCAGCTTTTCCAGCTTCCCCAGTCTTTTCTAGGGTACTTTTTAGAGGAATCAAAGAGCTCTAAATATCAAAGTGAGAATTCTTAACCAAGTTCTGTCTCAGTCTAAGTGGCTTCTTTCAGCAAAGTGCTGCTAGAAACTTCCCCTGTAGCTGACAGGGTCAGTACCAGCTGGCTCTAAGATGAACCCACTGCTGACCAAGGCCAAGCCAATTAGTGACTGAGGTAATACCTCTGTGATTAAGGTATTGGAGAAGGGGAAGAAGTTGCTGCACAGTTGCTAAATGGCAGCAGCAGAATGAAGGGGGTGAGAATGTGAGAACAACATCTCCACAGAAACCAAGATCAATGGAGAAGGAAAGGAAAGAGGTGCCCCAACACTGGAAGAAAGATTCCCCTGTGCTCTGTCGTGCAGCCCATAGTGAGGCAGCTCTGCCCCTGCTGTTCGTGGAGGCCACAGGGAAGCAGAGACCCACTCACAGCCCGTGGAGAAGCCCACGCCAGAGCAGGTGGATACCTGAAGGAGGCTGTGACTCCCTGGGAAGTTAACCCTGGAACAAGTTCCTGGCAGGACCTGGGAGACTGTGGGGAAGAGAAGAGCCCAGGCCGGAGCAGGTTTGCTGTCAGGACTTGTGTCCCTTTGGTGGGCTCAGGCTGGAGCAGTCAGTACCTGAAGGATTGTTCTCCTCATGGGTGACCCATGCTGGGTGAGGTACCTCACCCAAGCTGGTGAGGAGCTGCCCCCGTGGCAGGCCCCATGCTGGAGCAGTCCATGAGGAACTGTATCCCATGCAAAAGACCCCCACTGGAGCAGTTGGTGAGGGACTGTGTCCCGTGGGAGGGACCCCACAGTGCAGCAGTGGGAAGTGTGAGGAGGCCTCCCCCCGAGAAGCAGCAGCAGCAAAGTCCATCTGTAATGAACTGACTGCAACCCCCATTCACCATCTCCTGCACTGCTATGGGGAAAGGAAGGAGGGTCCTGGGAAGAGGGAGGGAGGGGGGAAGGTGTTTTAAGGTTTAGTTTTATTCTTCATTTCCCTGCTCTGTTTTGATGGTTCATTAATAAATACAACCTTTTTATCCCCAAGTTGAGTCTGTTTTGTCTGTGACACTGATTGCTGGGTGGTCTCCTTGTCCTTAACTCAAACCTCTTGTATTTCTCTCTTTCTTCCATGTCCAGTTTAGGAGGGGGAGTGATGGAATGACTTAGCGGGCACCTGATACTGACCTACGGTTAAACTACCACACAAACTTAATGTCATATTTATCATATAGTAATTATTTATGAGGAAAAACATGACTATCAAAATATTTACTTGTGAAAAAACAGGAGGTACTGGATGCACCCTGGCAAGGTTTGCCCAACAAGAGCTATTAGTGGGTAAATGTTACCCTGCAGGGAAAGGCCTGAATTCGTCTTGCTGGTTTACCTACTTTTTTTCCAGTGTTTAAATACAGGCAACAGGGAAGAACTTTGGGAAAGAATATCTGATTTTCCAAGAGAGCTAATAAAACATGAAAAGCCAAGTCCACAGGGCACATGTGAACAGATAACTGCTCCAGGTAAAGTTGTTTTCCAGGACAACTTCAGGATAGACATGAATTTCAATTTCACATAATGTGTGATCTTTATTTTCAGAGGGCAAGTCCGAACTATTGTTGTTTTATGATTAAATGTACCCATATGTGTAGAAATAATATGCATATAGAAGTAAACCATATACTATGATGGGACAGCTCAAGGCAGCAAACTAAAACACAGTGACATACTGCATGGACATTTCTTCCAGACATGTAACTATCTGGCGTATATTTTGCTATAATGTGACAAAATGACTGTCCAATCATTCAGGTTCTATTGTGACAACAATAAATATATCATTTAACAATTAAACCTTTTTTTTCCCCCCTATGTTCCAAGTGTACTCCAACAGTAAATGATAAGCAGGAAAGCTCTGAGCTGTGAGAACAATAAGTAAGTTTTAGTTGTCTGATTTTGTTTCAGAAGCCTTGAAACCATCATTTCTTTTACACTAGCATCTTCACCTTGATTTATATTTGGAGAATGCATGATATAAAACTCTTTGAGTTTTGAATGTTTATCAAGAAAATGATAAATCCTCAGTATCATAGTTTAAAATTATTTTACTGGCTTAAACAAATGATACTCTACAAGACAAATGAGACACAACTCTATTGTGTTGTCAAAAGTCTGATGTCTCCTGAAATAAAAATATTGTGTGCTTCATAAATGTCCACAAAATCATGTTTTAAAAGCTATAATAATCTGACTACAGAACATTGCTTATCATGTGATTTATGCCTAATAACAGAAACAAGTCTCTGCAGCCCTATTCATTAGAGGATACAAAAGCACTGAAAACAGTCATTAAACCTGATAACTATTGTTCTTTCATCCCTTTATACAGTAGAGCAATGGGAAAGTTATCTGAGCAAAATGATCCAGTTAGGGGTAGTCTGTTACAATCCAATTCACTATTTAAAAAGTCAACACATGGCAAAAGTGAGATAGAACAGTTAGCTGTATCTCAGCAGCAGAAGACAAGCTATGTCAGTCTGATCTACTAATACTACTCACATCTATGTCACAACACCATCTCTTACAATCTTAATTCATTCTATGGCATTATGTACAAGCAATGTCTTTATATAAATGGAGAACTGAAGCAAAGATGTATTAGGTCAAAATACAAAGCCTGAGAAAAAGAGAGTCGACAGGTTCATCTTTCCAATCTGACATGGTGTTCATTGCCCAATATTTGCCAGACTTCAGAGTCTACTGGTCATTTGGTACACAGTAAGGCTTTCCTGGAGAAAGGGAAGCTGAACAGTGTTGCATACTGCATCTTGCTCCAAGACCGAAGGAGTTCCCTCCCTCTCAGCAATCTTTATCTCATGCAGTGACGCAGTGACAAGAATAGACACAAAGTAAATTGCCAGAAAGACCTTTGCTTCCCCTCGCCTGCTCTAAATATTAGAGGATATTGACCTGCAGCCCTGTTTTATTTGAAGGAGCTCTGAATTATTTTCTGGTCATTACGAATCAGATAACATAAATCACACCTAAACCCCATGGCAGCTAGTATTATACAGCTGTGTGGTTAAATCAGATGAGCATGGAAAGGAAAAATTCAACAGAGCCTTATCCAGTACTGATTCATGCATGCTTCCTTCTAGCCATGTTATGAAATATGTTGTTGCACAAAGGCCACAGATGAGATTAGAAACCAACTGTCCTAAATGCTTTACAAAGCAGCAGGGAGGGGAAATTTAAATGCTTTTAGTTGCTTTTAGACTGAAGAGGAGAAAAAATCCAAGAAGACTGGAATTTTTGCTTTCCTTATGTTACAGATGGGAAATAGATCAAGACTAAGCAAAGGTTCTGTACCTCTTCCCAATGATTTTGCAAGTTTTTCATCAGACCTCTAATGTTTTATGATGAGAAGAAGCCTGTGTCAGAAGCTGGTTCTAAAACTCAATCTCCAACCCAAGACTAAAAAACTTGAAATTAAATTCTTCTCTCCACTTCTCCTATACAAGAAGCAAATTATGTCAACAAGAGGAATCTCCTCTGCTTTTCAACAGACACTTCTGTGTCCTTTACCTGATCAGAGGCTGGTGTAATGCTACCAGTGACGCGTGCACTGTGATGGATATCACTGACAGGTGGAAATAGTCAAACATGACAGGAACATGGTGGTGCAGACCTCTCCGGGGATGGAAGTGAAGACACAGTGTACGACTGCTGATCATGGGGATTGCTGGAACATCTCTCAGCCTGGAAGAGAAACAGGTTTACAAGGGTTAGTGGAAGGTGGAGTTGTCACAGCATGTAACATGCCACAGGCAGACTACTGGGAGATGGCTTGAAGTGAATTTTTATCACTTCCCAGCTTCATAAGAGTTTACACAATTGGTAAGTATCTAGTGTTTTTCTAGCATAAATAAACATGCACGTATACATACAAAACCAAATAGTAAAAAACAGATGTATATCTATAAAAATATACTGTATAAAAGAAAAATAGATGTGATGCAATTTCAATTTCCTCCAGTGACTATCCTTGAGGTCCACCTATGCACTAGTTCTGGGGACATCAAGACCTAAGTGGCAGAGGAAATGCTTTTAACATACTGCTCAGTTTGAGTGTTTGTAGCCAGGACAGCTCAATACTTTTGATGTTCAGAACAATCAACTCAGGTAACCTCTGAGAGTTAGAAGCAGTTCTGTATTAGAGAGAAATGAAAATATTCAGAGTGTCTTTTCAGATAGATGACTTGAAAATATTTTGCAAGAGGCCAAAAGAGTAGGTGAAGTAATTGTAGAGAAACAACAGAAGTTGCGCTGACTTCTCATTTTTTTCAGTAAATAAAACCAAAGTTCAATTATAACTATTTCAGAATAACTTTCCTAGTGTGGAGTTAACCACATGATATCTGAATCATCTATAGGGCAGGAGACTTAGCTGTAAATGTAAAGCATGTCTAACCACATCTTCCCAATGCAAGGGAAACTCACTTCTAAAGAATTGGTTTACAGAATTAAAGACCTTTCTGAAGACAGTTTCCCAGAGCTAAGAAAAACCTATAATGAGATGGTTGAGTATGGTGTATGATTAATCTCAAGATGTATTTCAATTAAATTTGCAGAATATCCTTCTCTAAAAACCACTGTTTTTGTTTATAGGCCTGGGAATTAATAATACAGACAATGACAGAAATTAAAAGTATGTGTCAGAGCACAATTTCATAACTTGAATGTTCCTTTTATTTTTGGCTGTCAATGTGGTTTTTTTTCTCTCTCCTAGACCTATCAGCATCACAGGTGATGAACAAACCAGTCCAAACTGCCTGGGAGAGTAACTTTTCTATCTTGAAGATAAAGGAAACACATTCTTCAAATATGTTTACATGCCCTATGGGTATAAATAAAATCACATGGGGACAGTCTTAGCATGAAACATAACTCAAATGATTTCTCTGCATCCCTTCCCACCACCTCATAAATGTTGCTGAAGTCATTGGAAGCCTTTTCTGTGATTCAGTGAGGCTGAATAACGTCTGGGATCACACTTTCTCCTATGTCTTAGGAAGTAATGCTACTCCCACTTCACCTAAGATTAAATATTCTAATCAAATTCAAAGGGAAGACTCTTTCCTCCTAAAATATAGAGACAGCATTGGTTCTTAATGCAAGAAAATCACTTAGCATGTTCATACTCCCATCTTCAGCTAGACAATACTTTGTTGTTTCCTGAGATAAATGCATTCCTGAACCAGAGCCCTCCTCACATAGAGGTCAGTGATGATATTCCCTTTGTCTTTAACAGCAGCAGAGATAGAGTAGCACTTCATAGCTTTGCCTTTAAAGAGGTATATGAGGTAGAGCCTTCAAATACAGAGGGAATAAACAGAAGGACTTCAACACTGAGGCAAAGGAAAGATTTATCAAAGCTATGCCTTTTTCCAAAGGACTCTCACGTTATCAAATAAATTTCTTAATTAAACAAACCCTTGCATTAGCAACAGAGCTTTAAAACAACACTTACTGTTGTTCACTGTCGGTGAAGTGCAGGTCCAGCTTGAGCTGAAAGTCTGCTTCACTCAATGCATCTTCCACCTACAAAAGGAGAAAGACAAGGTTTCCTTTAGAAGTTGGCATCTGCAACATCACAAGCTGTCATGGTTTTGTGAACAGCAGCTTTTGCTTGGTAACAGGGGGACAGGGCTGCAGTGCAGACCCAGTAAAGAGTTCTTGGACTTTTCCCCAGCTCTTGGGTTCAGACCCAGCTCAGGCCCGGCTGGGTCAATCTGGAGCCTCTGCCATTACTATTTAGGGACGAGAATTTGAAGTGGTTGGCAGGAGGTGTAAGAGTGGTGCAAGATGGAGGCAACCACGTGGACCTCATAGTCAGAGAATGAGGAAGGAAGGAGGAGCACCAGATCAGAGACCCCCTCTGCAATCCACGGTGAGACCGCAGCTGTATCCCTGCAACCCATGGAGGGCAATGGCAGGACTGAGAGCCACCAGTAGCTACTTTTTGCCACAAAAACGGAGGTGAGACATCTAGATTCTGTAAAGACAGTGGAAAGTGGCAGTGGAAAGCAACAAGTAAATGCACTCAGTAACCTGACTTGTCCTGAGGTACAGATCACAAAAGGACAGTTGATTTCTGTTTGTGCAAGTCTCTTTCCACTGATAGTAGACAGAGGCCAGAGAAATACTTTGGTCAACACTTGAATTTTAGTTGGCTTCAACTCAGCAAGATGAATTCTACTTTCTCAAGATGATTAGCACCTTCTTGACAAGACTATACCAAAAATGCACTGAACGCAGTGTAAGAGGTGTCCAGACTGCTCTTACAGGAAGATTCATAAATTATTTAACATAAATTATGTTTAGCTAGACTTTCCAACAGTGAAACTCTGTCTACAATGTTCCTTTTTCTGTTGAAGCAAGAAAACTGAGGGTGAAGGATTGATCATGCTTCAAGAAAATTTAAACTCTTCTGAAGTAACATGGTATTTCTTTTAGCACAACCAGATGCACAGAGATGGGAGGAGAAAATTGCACCTTCCATTTATTGAAAATATGCTTTCTTTTCTGTGTTTGTCTCAAAACACCTGGAATTATGTCTTTCAGGGGAAAAAAAAATACTTTTTTCCTTTGTAATGAGTTGTTGTCACTAAAAATCACAGTTGCTGGCAGTTGCAAAGGAAATAATCATTATTGAAGCTACAGCCTGAATTTAAACTAGGGATTCAACTCAAGTAGTGCTTCAGACAAAGCAAAGCTCCACCAGAGGAGATGAAATTTTGGATCTGTGCCTAATACCTCTGAGCACCTGCAACTGTCATTGAAATCTGTGTTTAAAACAAGTTCAATAGCTAGTGACACGAGCTCGAAACACCTTGAGGCAACAAGCAGATGTCTGTGAGACTTGAAGATGAATTCATCATTGCATGGAATCATGCCTTAAGGTGCAAGTGTAGGGTATTTTTACACCCAAATAGTGAATAGTTCTCACTACAGAGATTAGAAAGTTTCCTTTGTATGTTGGAGGTATAAATATGAAAAAAAAGCCCAAAATGGGACAGTTGTTCAAAACTCAGTAGGTTCTTCAGGAGAAAATAAGTAAAATGCTTATGCACAGGTTGAGGCACAACAGAATTATGCGCTGTAATTGCATGACACAAGTTACAATACAGCTTTGATACCTGCTGGACTTTCCTGTCTTTCACTTATTAGAACCATAGGTGCTTAAAATCCTGGGAAAAAAAAATGAAATGGCTTTTCCATAGTTCATACAGAAGAAGCACTGGAATTTCTATCATAAAATAATAGAATGCTTTGGGTTGGAAAGGACCTTAAAGATTATCTCACTTCAATCTCCTGATATGATTGTTGAAGACATCTTCCACTACAAGAGGTTGTTCCAAGACCCATCTGAACTTACCCTGAATGCTTCCAGAGATGGAGCAGCCACAACTTCTCTGGGCATCCTGTGCCAGTGCCTCATCACCTCATAGTGAAAAAACTACTTCCTAATATCTAATCTAAATCTACTCCCTTTCAGTTTAAAGCCATTGTCCCTTGCCCTATTACTCCATGCCCTTATATCACTCCTGCTTCCTCGTAGGCCCCTTTAGGTACTGGAAGGCTGTTATAACGTACCCTCAGACCCTTCTTCACACTGAACAACTTTAATTCTTTCAGCTTATCTTCACAGGAGAGGTTCTCCAGCCTTCTGATTATCTCCATATCCTCCTCTAGACTCACTCCATCAGCTCAGTCTCTTTCTTACATTGGGGACCCCCTTAGAGCTGGCTACAGGTGGGGCCTCATCAGAGTAGAGCAGAGGGGCAGAATCACCTCCTTTGACCTGCTGCCCATGCTGCTTTGGATGCAGCTCAGGATACAGATGGCTTTCTGGGCTACAGGTGCACATTGCAGGGTCATATTCAGTTTTTCATCAACCAACACCCCTAAGTCCTCCTGCTCAGGGCTGCCCTCAGTCCACTTATTGCCCATTCTGTATTTGTATTTGGGATTGCCTCAACCCTTATACACTTGTCCTCATTGAATGCCACGAGGTTTTCATGGGCCCATCTTTCAAGCCTGTGCAGGTCCCTGTGGATGCCATCCATTGCCTCCAGAGTCTCTCCAGTTTACAAATGTTAATGTTGTGCAGGACAATGTCCAACATTTTGCACAAGTCCAAGCAGATATCAGTTGCTCTTCACTTACCTAACAACACTGTAACCCTGTTATATCATTCCTCAGTCTCCTGTATGAAATACAGGAGACCTTTGAATTCTTTGATCTCTCACCTGAGTTCATGATTAAAATCACAACCCATGAAAGAGAAAATAAAGATATGTGTTTGTGGAAATACATTAAGACTGAACACAGAATATCATTCTGTTCTGTAATATTATACACACCCAAATAAAAGTAAAGGAAATTCAGAACATCTGATCTCTGGAAAACTTCTCTTCCTTATGAGGAAAGGCTGTAGGAACTGGGGCTGTTTAGTCTGGAGAAGAGGAGACTGAGGGGGGATCTCATTAATATTTACAAATATCTAAATGGTGAGTGTCAGGAGGTTGGGACACACTCTTTTTTTCTGTTGTATCTAGCAACAGGACAAGGGGTAATGGGATGAAGCTGGAACACCAAAAGTTCCATTTAAACATAAGAAGAAACTATTTCTCTGTTGAGGTGAGGGAGCCCTGGCCCAGGCTGCCCAGGGAGGGTGTGGAGGCTCCTTCCTTGGAGGTCTTCAAGACCCTCCTGGAGACATTGCTGTGCTACCTGATCTAGGTGAACCTGCTTCTGCAGGGGGATTAGACTAGATAATCTCTAAAGTTCCCTTCAAACCCTGCCAATCTATGATTCCATGATTCTATGAAACCATTATTTAATTTCACATGCTGATCCTGTCTCCAGTCAAAAATAAAGTTCAGTTCTGAACAAAAATATTGAAAGCTCACTTTGAAATGCTACATGCATTTCATTCNTCCCCTGATCATCTTGGTTCCCCTAGTCCTGCCATTTTGAGCCTCATGGATTGTACAAAAAGATCCCATATTCTTCTGAGAGCACAGACAATTTTCCAGAAGGTGCCTCTAGAAAAGCAGAGTTCAGAGTTTTTTTTTCCAGAAGTTGCTCCAGATTTCATGCTGCTTTCTAACCTCTGCCTGTCTTTCCAAAGGAATGTTTTGTTAGGGAAGTGCACTTTGTCAAACATTGTTTGGAATCTGTACAATAGAAAGTATTTGTACATGAAAAGTAAAAGTGTTACATACAGTTAAAAGTATAGACACAGCAAAGATTTCTGTTTTCTGTTGAACTGCCCTGGAATCAAGT
>WBNH01003108.1:47675-120006 GCA_013401255.1 Urocolius indicus | reverse complement strand
TTGCACAAGTCCAAGCAGATATCAGTTGCTCTTCACTTACCCAACAACACTGTAACCCTGTTATATCATTCCTCAGTCTCCTGTATGAAATACAGGAGACCTTTGAATTCTTTGATCTCTCACCTGAGTTCATGATTAAAATCACAACCCATGAAAGAGAAAATAAAGATATGTGTTTGTGGAAATACATTAAGACTGAACACAGAATATCATTCTGTTCTGTAATATTATACACACCCAAATAAAAGTAAAGGAAATTCAGAACATCTGATCTCTGGAAAACTTCTCTTCCTTATGAGGAAAGGCTGTAGGAACTGGGGCTGTTTAGTCTGGAGAAGAGGAGACTGAGGGGGGATCTCATTAATATTTACAAATATCTAAATGGTGAGTGTCAGGAGGTTGGGACACACTCTTTTTTTCTGTTGTATCTAGCAACAGGACAAGGGGTAATGGGATGAAGCTGGAACACCAAAAGTTCCATTTAAACATAAGAAGAAACTATTTCTCTGTTGAGGTGAGGGAGCCCTGGCCCAGGCTGCCCAGGGAGGGTGTGGAGGCTCCTTCCTTGGAGGTCTTCAAGACCCTCCTGGAGACATTGCTGTGCTACCTGATCTAGGTGAACCTGCTTCTGCAGGGGGATTAGACTAGATAATCTCTAAAGTTCCCTTCAAACCCTGCCAATCTATGATTCCATGATTCTATGAAACCATTATTTAATTTCACATGCTGATCCTGTCTCCAGTCAAAAATAAAGTTCAGTTCTGAACAAAAATATTGAAAGCTCACTTTGAAATGCTACATGCATTTCATTCTTTCTTTCATTCTTTTCTTTCTTTTTAAATTTCTCATTTCATTAATTCTTAATTGTTTGCATCAGCTTAATATTACTCTACATTTTCTTGTTACACCACCCTGTGTTTTGTGGAAATTAAATCTGCAAATTGAATGTCCCATTCTCTGTTGCTGGGATGTGCNGTTTTTTTTTCCAGAAGTTGCTCCAGATTTCATGCTGCTTTCTAACCTCTGCCTGTCTTTCCAAAGGAATGTTTTGTTAGGGAAGTGCACTTTGTCAAACATTGTTTGGAATCTGTACAATAGAAAGTATTTGTACATGAAAAGTAAAAGTGTTACATACAGTGAAAAGTATAGACACAGCAAAGATTTCTGTTTTCTGTTGAACTGCCCTGGAATCAAGTCTTTCATTTAATGCAGAGAGAAAAAGATGTAATTCCATATTTGAGGTTATCTAGGGTTGTGCAAGAGCAGAGAGAAAAATAAATAAATAAATAAACCAAAACCAAACAGTAGTAAATAATCTAATCTGAACATGCACATTAAGCTTTGCTTTTTGGGGTGGTTTTTTTTTTGTACTGAATCTTTCTCGNCATTACCCCTTGTCCTGTTGCTAGATACAGTAGAAAAAAGCGATGCTCCAACTTCCTGGCACCCACCCTTTAGATATTTGTAAATGTTAATGAGATCTCCCCTCAGTCTCCTCTAGACTAAACAGCTTCAGTTCCCACAGCCTTTCCTCGTATGAAAGATATTCCAGTCCCCTGATCATCTTGGTTCCCCTAGTCCTGCCATTTTGAGCCTCATGGATTGTACAAAAAGATCCCATATTCTTCTGAGAGCACAGACAATTTTCCAGAAGGTGCCTCTAGAAAAGCAGAGTTCAGAGTTTTTTTTTCCAGAAGTTGCTCCAGATTTCATGCTGCTTTCTAACCTCTGCCTGTCTTTCCAAAGGAATGTTTTGGTAGGGAAGTGCACTTTGTCAAACATTGTTTGGAATCTGTACAATAGAAAGTATTTGTACATGAAAAGTAAAAGTGTTACATACAGTTAAAAGTATAGACACAGCAAAGATTTCTGTTTTCTGTTGAACTGCCCTGGAATCAAGTGTATCTTTTCAGTTTTGAATTCTAATTTCTCAGGTTTACAGTTACATCTTCGGTGTAGTTTTTAAGAGCTGTGATAATACAACTGAAGTTTGCAACGTTCTTGTGCTGTAATATTTAACCATAATATTTAACCATTTAGTCAGAATGTCAGACTAAATGATCTGGATTTCCAATCTCACTTAAATTTATTGGGAAAGTACAAAATCTAATATACTGTAAGATCCCAGCTTGCCTCTCTCTGTTCTCTCTCTGTGACTAAATTGTCCCTGCATAGAGACAGAAAGCAAGGAGACTGACAAGTTACCTGGTTTATTGCTTGATGAAAGAGGCAGAGCTCCTCTTTAATAAGAATGAAAGCAAAAGCTTATGAAAATAAATTAGACTTCTTTATAACACTAAAGGCTGCCTCAGCCCTGAAGTATTTTTTCTTATGAATTCAAAGAATGCTGCATTTTGGAATAATATAGAAAAAGGCATCTCATAAACCAGAGAGCTTTAAAGCACCCTTTATATGTTGAAAAGTATGTTCAGTGCCAATTCTAGGAGGATAATTGAGGCTTCTTTCATTTAATGCAGAGAGAAAAAGATGTAATTCCATATTTGAGGTTATCTAGGGTTGTGCAAGAGCAGAGAGAAAAATAAATAAATAAATAAACCAAAACCAAACAGTAGTAAATAATCTAATCTGAACATGCACATTAAGCTTTGCTTTTTGGGGTGGTTTTTTTTTTTGTACTGAATCTTTCTCGGCAGCCTATCTTATCAACAAAGCTGTCCTAGCACCATGTGGAGAAAGCATACTGCTTTCTTATTATGATATTTGATAATTCCAGCTCTGACAGCAGAAACTACACGGAGTATAAGAACTCATTACTTCCATTATCCAGTCTGACTTCTTTGTCTCTTTATCCTAACTTCCATTTACAGAAAAAACAGCAAATTGATCCTTCACCTTCAACCAAATAACTCACCATAGCACACAACTGACACAAAGAGGACTTGCATTTATCATATATTAAATAAGAAGATACAAACAGAGATAATATTTAACACACTACAAATCTCAGTGTCTTTTGCCAGTGCAGCATTGCAAGGATCACATCCAGCATGAGACTGTGGCAGAGACACAAAACCGTGTCTGAACAAGGATTGTAGATATAGTAGGTTTATTATGAGCATGGTGCTCAGTCAAGTTGCACACTTTGTTGTCTCACATATGTATATCAAATCTGTAAAGTAGTGGACCCTAAGATAGCAAGGCAGGAAAAAAAAACCAAAAAACTGAGAGCATTAAGTAGAAGTGACTGGAGGTCTTCAAGACCTGCCTGGACATGTTCCTATGCAACTTGATCTAGGTGAACCTGCTTCTGCAGGGGTGTTGGACTAGATGATCTCTAGAGGTCCCTTCCAAACCTTGTCATTCTATGATTCTATGATTTATGCTGTTCTATCCAATGTGCAGAATATCTCAGATCTTTATTTTTCTCCATTCAATTCTTTAGAGTGTCTTCAGCAGCTCATCTGGGACCAACAGACCTGTTTATCCTCTTATTTTAGACCCATGAAAACCCGAAGTATCTTCATCATACAGAAATAATGGAGTTTTCTTTATGCAAAACCATTCTGTAAGCACAGAATTGGGCAGCTGCTCTTTTCCCAAGGCATCTGTGAACAGGTGAGTGTTTTACACAGCAGAAGAGACAGAGTAAGTTGTGATGAATCTTATGTTTTGAGTTTCTTTTTCATTGTGTGAGGTGCCCAACTTTTCTGAGTATTAATGCAAACACAGTTGGAAATCATCCCTGCTCAACACAGCAGAAACTGCTGTAATTTGAGGGGAGGGATTTTTAATCAGAGATGTTCTAGTAAGGGAGGATAAAATTAATATTCAATTAAGCATGTTGGAACATTTTCCTAATGAATATTGATAAATTTGTATTTAGTAATTTTTCATGTAAGCACAAAACAACAATTCTAGGGAGGAATAAATTTATGACAATGTTAGTAAAAAAAAAACACAGAAAAACCTAAAACTAATCACCAAGAAAGAATGGGATGGTAAGGAAAGTATGCAAAATAGTTTCAATTATGGTCTTCAGATGTTTTAATTTACATCTATGTATAACCAACTTATATATGGGTTGAAACAGGGCAAACCAGAGATTTTAAATGTCTTCATACTCAAATGCAAAGTTATACAAGAAGGATTAGGTGAGCATCTCTGTTTCCAACTTCAACACATAGAATTCCATTCACATTGTCTGTGTAACAGAGGATCTGTTTTTGATGGCATGTTGATTTTGTGTGAACAGCTGATGCCACGTGTCTCTTATTATCATTGACAGCAAGTATCAATGCCCTATATTCTGTATCAGTCCTTGTGCTGGCAAGACATAGCAGTGACACTTTGGGCCAGGCTTAAGTGCCACTGTACTGTAACACTTTGTCCTTTTTCCGTTTAAGAGTCTAGGGCTCTCTGTACTCTGAAATTGCTCCTCTTTTTTAGCTCCTGGAAACAGTAATCATCACTAGGAGGCATTACTTTCATATCAATAAGGCAAAGCATAAGGTACCCTACAAGATGGGTGGTTCAGATCATATATACTTCCTTTGTGTGAATGCTCATGTTTTCTGAAGAGTAGATGCTGAATGGGGAGAAGGATCTCACTATGAGACTCTTACAGCTGAGACACAGAACCACCAAATCACAGAATGGTAAGGGTTGGAAGAGACTTCTAGAAATCCTAAAGCAGGTTCACCTCTATCAGGTTGCACAGGAACATGTCCAAGTGGGTTTGGGAACTTCAAGGGAATAAGATTTCACACCCTCCCTGGGCAGCCTGGGCCAGGGCTCCCTCACCTGAACAGCAAAGAAGTTTCTTCTCATGTTCCGGTGGCACTTCCTGTGTTCCAGCTTGTGCCCATTACCCCTTGTCCTGTCACAGGGTGTTACAGAGAAAACACTGGCCCCATCCTCTCAACACCTGCCCCTTAGGCATTTTTAAGTGTTGATAAGGTCTCCCCCTTCAGTCTTCTACAAGATAGTGTCACGTTTCTCAGACTTTCCTCATAGAAAAGGTATTCCAGTCCTCTAATAATTTTGGTAGCCCTCCAATGAACTCTCTCTTTTAAGCTGAGGAGCCCTGAAATGGACACTGAACTGGAAGAGAAGGGGAAGATTGCCTCCTTAGACCTACTGGCTACACACTCAATGCCCCACAGTATGCCATAGGCCTTCTTGGCTATGAGGGCACATTGCTGGTTCATGTTCAGTTTATTATCAACCAGCACTCCCAGGTCTCTATCTGCAGAGCTGCTCTCCAGCAGGTCAATCCCCTGCCTGTACTGGTGCATGGGGTTGTTCCTCCCAAGGTGCAGGACACTACATTTGCCCTTGCTGAACCTTATGAAGTTCCTCTGTTCAGCTCTCAAGCCTGTCAAAATCACAATGGAAAGCAAAGGGGCTGTACGTGAGCCAAAGGGAGGGTACGCTCTGCCATGCACTCCTGCAATTAGGAGCAATACGAAGAATGGTGAGGAGTCCTCTGAGTAGTGGAAAGGAAAGCTCAGTTACAATATTGTCGTTACTGTAGCAAAATTCAGTCATGAGGAGAGAGAGGATATCAGTAATAGATGACAGGAGTAAAAGCATGTCCTACGAAAATGCAAAAGACTCCTGGTTTTCTCAGCTGAGGTTGATTCACAGAGATATGTAGAATCTAATGACCTAGTGCACAAATGACAAATTACGGTTGACACACTTGAGTTTCTGATATACTGATGTACTAGTGTACATTAACAGCTCATTCCACTGACCAGCCAAAGCACAGACTCCTTTTCAGAAAAGGCCAAGATCAGAGTGTCTATCTAACCTAATGCAGGTGATCTTAGTATCATCATTTGTTTTTACTGTCATCATTTGACATGTTTCATGGTGTCAGTATTTTAGTGATGAGAGACATGGTTTAGTGGTGGCCTTGGCGGTGTTAGTTTAGTGGGTGGACTTGATGATCTTAAAGGTCTTTTCCAATCAAAATGATTCTATAATTCTGTGATTTACAAATAAACAAATCCCCCTGGGCATCTTTGGCAGCATAGGTAATGATGGGTACAGGACACTTGATGTTCTAATGCAGCTGCTGGTTATTTGTTCAGAAAAATCATGCTTTTACCTCCATCAGCTACATTAATGAAACCTGTGACAGCACAGAGACTCCATGATAGCTTCTCAAATGCAGATAGCTGTGCAATGGCCAACAAAGGTTAGATAAGAGAAACCACAGACCTCTTGCTTTTCTTTTTTTTCTCCATCTTTTTTATCTGAAGACAACTCACCCTTTCGCCATCCAGAAGCAGGTGCACTCTGAAGTTCATGGATTCATTAAGAATGATCTCTTCGTTTCTGTACAAAATCTGAAAGATTCGGCTGTAAACGCTGTTTTCATGAACACAGGCTGAGCAAAGGCTGGAATCACCTGCACAAAACACAGACAGATTCCTGGGGTGATTTCTGCAAGGAGATAATTTTCTTCACTCACATTTTCACATCATGATTATCTAGGCCAGTTGTATTAGTACTTGTAATTAAACACTTACATTCTTGATAATTAATGGTAATGCAGAAGATTGCTAGTGTGGGTTGCAGTTTCCCAAACATGATGTTTAAAGAAAACAGATGTTGAACTGTAGGCAGACTGTGTTTCAAAATGAGATTATCTGACCCTGTGACAGTACTTACCTTATAAAGGTTATTTCTAATGAAGCTAAAACATCAAATGTCTTCTAAGAAGGTTTGCTACCCATCACCATGAGGACTATGGGTGTTCACCTGTGAAATTTCATCTTTTATCTGCAATGAGCGTCTTTCAGAACAGGAAGCTTTTTTGTCATATCTGGGGCTCCCAGAAGTTACTGCCTGGGAGGGGAGACAATAGCCAATAGCAGATCTCAATAGTAAAGTCTGGAAGTGCAGAGACATCTGAAGTCACAATGCAGGAAAATAAAAGGTAGCCATTTTTTCAAGATGCCAAAAGTCCCATATAATCCTTCAGGCTCTTGACCCCTGGACCTGCCAATTTGGCCCATACAAATGGGATTCATCTGGGGAACTAATAAACCAAAACCCTAAGCTTCTCCACATTGAATTCAGACAGCCACTGAGTCACAGTCACAGAATCTTAAGGGTTGGAAAGAACCTAGAAAGCTCATTCAGTGCAACCACCCTGCCAGAGCAGGACCACCTAGATTAGGTCAAGCAATTTTTTTGCTTGAAGTCCATTGCTTATTGAGTAATTCTTCTCTCACTAAAATGAAAACAGTGCGACTTGCTTAGCTGTACAAACGAAGTATCAACACCTACTGCCACAAATTCCTTCCAGAGGAGTCTGTCATGACTCTGTGACTATTTAATGAACAACTGGGCACCAGAGTTAGGTACTTTCAAGCTGTGTCTTTGCTATTAATCAGAATCTCCTGGTAATTCTACTTCCAGATCCCCTGAGCAACAACTCGCAAAAATTTACTCAGAGCTAGTTTTGTTCCTTTCCAGCATTCATTGCTGTAGGAATATGAGCTTTTGAAACATAGTCCTTTCACAAATGGTATTTTGTAACTCTCCTGACAAGTTGTGCTTAAAAAAAGGTGAACCGCTGTCAGTCCTTCAAGGAAAGACAGACCTATTGATCAACATCTGCAAGCCAGCAGACACGTGCTTTTTACAAAGCATAGCTTTTCAGAAGGCACTTCTAGGAATTTGGCCCTTTGCAGAATTGCTTTGAGTCCATGAGCTATGGTAAGACAAAGGTCCAGGTCAGAAAGTCTTAGGGACTGCTCATTCATCATGAGTTTCAAATCAGGACAGGTCTATTCTGCTATGCTGAAGCTACTGCTTTGTTTTTCAGTGAGAGAATCATATAATTTGCAATCAAGAGTCAGTGAGTCAAGGCTGACACAGGACTAAAGATTTCCTGAGGTAGTGTTTGGTTAGGGGGAAAAAGAAATAAGAGAAAGGACTTTAAAAAAAATAGTAGTAAAGGCTTGGGTGGACAAATGACTGGAGTTTTGTCATTGTAATGATGAGGTTTTGAGGCCTCGGCCTGCTGCAGCTGTAATAGTGCCGGCAAAGAAGTATCTGCTCAAAAAACAAAAGAACTTTAAAATCATATGGGGCAGGGTGAAGTTGATTAAATACTAGTAACACAAATAAGGCTTGAGGCAATTAATTAGAAGGATCATGCTGTCGTACAGACCACGTTCAATTCATTTTCCTGTTACTATTAGCAAGCATAGCCAGGAACAACCTCAGGGTTTCACCCTGCTGTTGTTTTCCCATCACGTATCCTGAACAATAGTTATGCAAAAGTACAGGCAGCCTAGATAAACATACATTTATTTCCTTGTGCTACATCAGTTAGGATAGAATGTTTCAGCCTGATTAGGTCTTCAAAAGCATGCAGTTATATTTATTTTAATTTAAACTTCATTATGTTGCAAAAAAAATCATATTAAAGGTATAATACATTCTTCTTTCTAGCAGGCAGGCAAAGGAAGCTTTATGTTATTGGATTTGTGTATTGGTATATGAAAACTCTTCTAGAATGGGAAGTTTAATGTCATTTTCTTTTCAAACACACTTCTGTGCAGAACACTCCTAGTGTGTAATTGTTTTAGGAGCCAGATTTGCAAGGTGGCATAAAGAGTCATTTCTCCTGTTGGAAAGGTCAAAGTCAAAGATGTGCTTAGGGCTGTCTCAAATCACTGTGAATGAGTATGATACTACATGGCCAAAAATTGCTAAATTTTAAGCAGAGGTCTACCTTTGCAGAGATCTGACAGAGGACTACAGCAGATGAGTTCCTGATCATCTTCTACACACAATCCGTCCTTCCTATTTCAATGACCACAGCCTGTTGCTCTAAGTATGACATAAAGCTGTGTCAGGAGTTTTCTCAAAGGAGCACTTGGCAGCACAAAGATGTCTTAGTAATGCTGACAGCAATGCAGGCACCCTGCCTCTCAAAGCAAAGGGGAACGACAGCATCTCCATAGATAGTGGCTTTCAGGCAGTAGCACTCAACTGATGTATCCTTTGCTTTCAAGTACAGATAAACACCAGGCTCTAGGATTGTACTCCAGTTTCTAGCACTAGAAGAAGTGGTACCTGTGCCAAACATACTCTCCCTTAGTCTACGCTATGAGAACATCATCATCCTAGTAACTGTTACAAACTTCCTGGAATACCTTCTGACATTCATGACCCTCTAAACCCATGACTCGTCTGCTATCAGATGCTGGCTGTAAGGTGTATTTGCCACAGTTGACATTGTTCAGAGAGGATTGTTGGTAGGAGACATAGCAGATGTACTCTTGTGTTCACACAAGCACCTCTGTCCTTTTGCACAAAACATAGGATGATGTGAGAGAGAAGCTTGAAGCCATGAGCTTTCCAAATCCCTTTCTAGCACAACCTCAGTTACTCAAACAGCTCTGAGCTATGCCTGCACAGTTCTACAGACACACACAATTCAACAGACGAAGTGTGGAAACTGCTGAAAGCTCTCACTCCCTGCCTAGGGCTGGAGCTGTATTGTCCTGCCTTTACCTCTTTGTTCCACAGTTTCAAAGGTTTGAGTTTTGATGAACTCAACAATGAAAGCACAATTTTGTTATAATAAGCTTTTCCTCATTAAGTTCCCTTTTTAGGACATTTATTTCTGACACTTGCAGTGTCTCTGAAGCTTTAGAAGCAATCATATTTTCCTGTCTCCTTTTCCTTTTCTTCCTTTCTTCTTTTCCTCATTTACTACTTTTCTTCTTTGGGCTGAACAGCTCTTCAGATTATCTAGAAACTAGAGTTCTAAGGGCTGTAAGAACCTCAAGAATGAACAGGAGAGTTGTGCTCCATGACTGTTCTTTGAAGAGAATGAGAAAAACCTGTTGATGCTTCTCTCTTATTATATTCTTTCTATAGGAAACACACTGTCATTCCACTGTCACACCTAGCAATCCCTTTAAAGACTGTTGAGTGGATGCATTTTACAAAAATGAAGGGAAAAAGTTATCTTTGCAGTTGTGCACACTTTCCTAGGCACAGCACAGGCTACCTGTACAAACCAGTCTGTGTATCATGTCAGATTCCACATCCAACTTACCAAGCTCCTCCAGCTACACTGTATTCTACCTAATCTTCCCATCTGGAAGTTTCTATAGATGGAGATTTCTAAATGTCATTGTAGCTCATCATGCAGAATTTATTCATCACTTCAAAGAACCAGAGAGAAGTTTTAGTATTTAGATTCTGCAGGCCCATGAAAATGTCTGTCCAGATAATCTCACAAGGAAGGAACTGATGGGTAGATGACCTGTGAACAGATTTGTTACTTATCTTTTGGTTGATTTAGTGAGAATAGAAATGATATAATTCTGACAACAACTGAGAGTAGGAAGGCTCTGGGGGAGAGGTGGGTGTCTGTGGAGATGTGCAAAAGCTTTTGAAGAATGTAAGAGAAGAGGAGAGGAGAGGAGAGGAGAGGAGAGGAGAGGAGAGGAGAGGAGAGGAGAGGAGAGGAGAGGAGAGGAGAGGAGAGAAAAAGAAGAAAGTAGCAAAACAGAATAGTTTTTGCATAATAACTCAGAGCACACAAAAAGAATAGGGATAGTAAAGCATAAAGAAGCAATGGGTAAGATAATCCTACACTAAATCAATCTGATTCAGTATTTTCAAGAAAAGCACTAGAACCTGAAAGACATCACCAGAATCCACAGTCCCCTACAGAGACACGTGACACCTGGTCAAACTCACTTAACCACAGCTTTGCTGATAGTAGTAGGTATAATTTGATAAAGTTGATAATGAAATCAACTCTAGTTGACTAATGTACTTCTCTGCATTTTGATGTGCCAGAACAGTTTGCCCTTCTACTTGAAGGACACACTGTGTTATTTCCCTTGACAACACACTCACATCACTTCTGTTCCTCTGGGGAGAGGAAGACATTTATATGGAAAACTAATCAAAGACATTGATAATATTCTGCAGGTCCAAACTGTTTTCCCCCACCTTTCTAAGATCCTAATACACACATCAGATAGATCAGAACTCCTTCTCCCAAACTCCACTGACCAATTGTATTCTCCAGATATTGCACTTCCTTAATTTTTCAACTCTCCTCTGCTTTCACTCTGCCTAAATTATCTCCTGTCTTCCCTTAGATCTCCTTTATTTAAACCATCTTTTCCTTATTTTTTTTAATCTCTGTGAAAATGGTTTGAGATTTGTCACAGTTGTTCCATGTCAATGACATTTCCACAGAGCAAACAAACAATGAAATCACCTTGGCAGAACCAACTGAGAGTGACATGTGCATATCTCAACCTCTGATTTCTGTCAAGGAGAGACTTTGGAATGGCAATGTCTTGGTGTAGCTGAGGTTCGATGATGAATTATTTCCCCAGAGCCACCTAAGTCATATGAATTCCTGCTGTTTGCAAAGCAATAGGACTGGCTGGATTTTATGCCCTCTGCAATCCTTTTAGGTGTGTAACTGATTAGCACGCTCCAATTTGGGCTGCCAGATTCTTTCCATAATTACATTTTCAATTGTGCTCCCCCCGACACCTACAACTGCCAAAGAAAACTGGAATGAATGTTCACCAACAAGCCTTTTTGAGGATATTAGACATCCCGGTGCAAGATCCAGATTTGCCCAAGAGAATCTGACCTTAGAGAACTGTTGGAGTGTTGTTCACATTTATATTTTTCAGGGTTTTAAAATATGTAAATGCCTAACTGCACAGTCCCTAACTCAGAATGCTTGCATGTGGTAACGTTCCTATTATAGGAGGGTGTCTTCAAAGCCACGAGTGAAAGGTAGTAAGTTTTAGAGTGTTTCTGAAGAAAAATCAAGAAAGGAAGAGGTTCTCGGCTGTACTGTTACATGGACCATGAGTGAGTGTGATCATCATTACATCACTTTGCATTACATTTTAACTCTGTTTCCAACAGATATCACAGAATCACAGAATGGTAGGGTCAGAAGGAATCTTTGGAGATCATCTAGTCCAATCCCTCTGCAGAAGCAGGTTCACCTAGATCAGGTCACACAGGAACATGTCCAGGCGGGTCTTGACCTCCAAGGAAGGACAATCCACACCCTCCCTGGGCAGCCTGGGCCAGGGCTCCCTCACCTCAACACTCAAGGAGTTTTTTCTCATGTTGAAATTGAACTTTTTGTGTTTCAGCTTATCCCATTACCCTTTGTCTTGTTGCTAGATATCAGAAAAAAAGGGATGTCCCAACCTCCTGACATCCCCCATTTAGATACTTATAGATATTAATGAGATCCCTCCTCAGTCTCCTCTTCTCCAGACTAAGCAGCCCCAGTTCCCACAGCCTTTCCTCGTATGAAAGATGTTCCAGTCCCCTGATCATCTTGGTGGCCCTGTGCTGGACTCTCTCCAGAAGTTCTCTGCCCTTCTTGAGCTGAGGAGCCCAAAACTGGACACAGGACTCCAGATGAGGTCTCAGCAGGGCAGAGTAGAGGGGGAGCAGAACCTTCCTTGACCTACTGCCCACACTCTTCTTAATGCATCCCAGGATGCCATTGGCCTTCTTGGCCACGAGGGCACATGGCTCGCTCTTTATCCAAAGATAAAGAAAGCCTTGGCCTTTGGCTTATTTTAAAATTGCTTGAATGAGAATAACTTGCTAAGAATAAAGTTAAATAATGTTACATTTCCTTATACCACAAAGAGTGTGAGTCCTACATGAAACACATCAGATCCCCTTCACGGCAAATTTTCTCCTATACAACTCTCCTGTTAAAATTCTAGGACTTGACTACTCATACATCACCACCACCACTCCCTGCCCCATTCCTTCTGCTTTTATAAAAAAAACTTCAGCTTCTGGGTTTGACAAAGAAAGAGGAGAGGCAGTATTTACCCTGACTCTGTCCTTTATTCAGAAGCCCAGAGAAGTAAGATTAATTGCTACTTCTTCAAAATAAGGAAAGAGCAAATACAAGACTCAGTCCTGATGTTGTTGCTTGAGAGATTACATCGCTTCCTATCCCCACACAAGGCAGAGAATGAAGAAAGCAATATATTTTTCATTCTAAATATAAGATTACAACTGTAGGAAATGTGGCCCTTTAGAAAGATACTTCAGGTTTACATCCTGCTTTCTTCAGAACCATCTCTCTATGGCTTATTGAGAATTGTGTGAGAGGTTTTAAATGAACAGGGAGTTATTATACAGTCAGGAAAAAAATACATATGGAAAACAGATCTAACTTCACATCTAGGTTCTTTCAGGCCTTTACAACAATAGCAATAGAAACAAGATAATTGCTGAAGTGCTGGGAATTTCTTGAATCTTTCTTACTGTCTGAAAAAAGCAGTATTATTATGTTGCCCTTCAGATGAATGGAAAAGCAGGGTTCTGCTAAGTTTTTCTTTAATGTAAGCAATGCTCTTCAATACTGTGGGAAAATCAAGATGCTACAGTTACAAACTGAGCTTTATTGTAAATATTTCTTTATGAGTATCAGTGAACACTGAAAAGTCTGTATTTCAGATTAATTCAGAGCCACAAGAACCATAGAATAGCCTCTACACAACAGCCTCTATGTATTGTTCCCACACAACAAAATCTCAGAGATACCTTTAAATGTAGATGGGTTCATTCTCTAAGGTCACTCGTGCACAGACAGACGAAGGGCATTGCAATGCACTCACTTGAGAAAGAGCTGTGAGCATTTTGCCACCTTCCTACCCACAAGCCTTATGTTACTACCCACCCAGACATGCTGTGTCAGCGGTTCACGTGATCTTTTCTAATCTGCTTCACAGAAAGTCAGCTGCTGGTAAATGGCAGCAGAAGGCAGTTTAAGCTGAGTTAGACATCCTTGCCATGAACTGAATTCATAGAATCATAGAATAGTAGGGGTTGGAAAGGCTCTTTAGAGATCACCTAGTCCAATCCTCCTGCCAAAGCAGGTCCCTCTAGATTAGCTCACACATAGTAGAAGTAATCACATAGTCCATTAACATAAGTGAGCAAGGAAGGCAATAATAAATGAGTATAGATTGTATTGCCTTTAAAAATCTCTGTCTGGACTACCTGTAGCCACCCTACCTGTATCCAGAGTGATCTCTACAGCACAAATCATCCTGGTTGGTACTGTCATAAACAAACCAAATCTATTGAGTGATAACTACTTCCCTCATCCATCCATAAACACTTTTTGGGCTGTCTTGTCTTACGGTCTCCAGCATCTGAAATTCCCACTATGAGGAGATTTAGTTCTTGTGCAGAGTCCCTACAAAAGAGAGGCATTCTAATTTCTCAGTTTCCTCGTCATTTAATTTCTACTACTATTGTAAAAATTCTTAAACTCTTGCATGCCACAGTAACTTTTGAAGAAAAAATTAAGACATGAGGGCATTCCTTGAACAAACAGTATGTCATCTTGCCAGAACCTAAGCACCGTGCTGCAAAATATAACCAAAGGAGACCAGAAAATCTTGTGTGAATTGCCCTGTTTATCTAACTTGCTTTTTTCCCTTTACCATCTGTTGCAGCCATATGACTTCTTAAACAAGAGCTAATTATAGGTCTCCACTGCAACTAATCAAATAGTGGTAACTGTTGCAAACTTCAGCTGGAAATTTCATTTCTTCTTTATAAAAATTAGCCCCAAACCAAACACTTGAGATAGTTGCCTTTCTCTGGTTTTCTGGACTTGGATCCACAGCAGCTAGTTGATGCACACGTGTCTGTGTTAACATAAGGGAAAGACTCATAACAAGCTGGAGAAATAATGAGAGCCAAAGTACAGTTCCTACCAAGTACATTAGGAAGGGTGACTTTGGGACAGAAAGGGACTGTGGCTGATAAATATCCACTGATAGGCACCGTAGTAGAGCTCTTAGTGTTTGGAGTTTTCCTTGACTGCCTATGTTGTTGTTGAACTGAGTGAAAGAGAGAAAAGAGAGAAACAACCCCGTCATAAAATGATCTTGTTTTTAGCACTGAAGAACTGAAGCAAAAGACTCAATACTAAAATTAAATGCTGGAAGAGAGATTCTACCCATTTAAAGAACAATAAATCTCCTAATGAGCCCAAAATGCCAGATTTTACTTTTGTGTCCAATGGGCAATTGTAGAAATGTCAATTTATACTATTCAGGCAAATGTTTTATAACTGCCTTCAGTGTCAATGTCACTCTGCACTGCTGTGTAATCTGAAAGACTGAAGGATAAAAATGAATCCAGTCCTAAATATGGCAAATGAAGAGTTGAAGTGCCTTTTAAAAACCCCAAATGCTAAACAGCTCTTTCAGCATCACAAGATTGTAGCAATTTCAGGCTGACGTTCTGACCTTCCAGGAAGTTTAGAACTGTTCTGGCAGAAACTAGGACTTAAAAAATTAAATAAATAAATAAGTGGAATGGAAGTAGTAAGGTTTTAGTTAATTTGTTCCATTTTGTTCCTGGCTGGTCACTGTTTCCTGTTGTAACTGTTACAACTCCTTTGTATAAAAGAGTGGTGCACACAGAAGAAAGAGAATACTTCCAGGATTTCATTTGATCTTGTTCTACCTATGAGAAGATTGCTTTCCACTGCTCCCATGCTTTCCACTGCTCCCATCATGTTTTGACAACTGCAACACCACAAAATTTTAAAAACACAGATGTGTAAGAGTAAAAATAAGTGCAAAAAATGAGAATATACCTATTTTACAGACACTTTGAGCATGGATATAGCATTAGGACCCACCTGTTATTCCCTCAGTGCTGCACAGCATATCTGTCATCACCTCATCAACACAACAGCCACTGAATTAGAAAAGCCTTGAGCTAAAATCACAGGCTTAAATTCATGCTGGAAATAAAATTTTTCTCAGACAGAGCTGTAACACTTTCAGGTCTTCTGATCAGTGTGGAACTAAATGCTCTCCTAATGTAGTATTGCAATGTCTCCTGTCTTCAACAATAAGAGAATCACAGAATCTTAAGAGTTGGAAGGACCTGGAAAGCTCATCCAATCCAATCCCCCAGCCAGAGCAGGACCTCTTAGAGGAGACTCCACAACCCATCTGGGCAGTCCCTTTCAGTGCTCCCTCACCTGAACAGGGAAAAAAATTCTTTGTGTTTCTTTGGAACCTTTTGTGTTCCAGTTTATACCCACTGCCCCTTGTCCTATCCCTGGACATCACTGAGAAATTTGTAAACATTAATGAGGTCATCCTTCAGTCTCCTGTTCTCCAAGCTAAAGAGCCCCAGCTCCCTCAGCCTTTCATCAGAAGGGGGATGCTCCACTTCATCATCTTTGTGGCCCTGTGCTGAGCTCTCTCCAGCAGCTCCCTGTCCTTCTGGAACTGAGGGGCCCAGAACTGGACACAATATTCTAAGTGTGGTCTCATGAGGGCAGAATATAAGGGGAGGACAGGTGATGGATAGAGGCCATACATTTACCAAACTTTTTTCTTCAGTGTTATGGCCAGTTGGCATATTCAGACCACAGCTAAGTTATGTTAAGGGTTTCTATTTGCCACACAAGCATCATCACAACACTTGAAGCAGACAGGTGGCATTTAGCTAATCAAGAAAAACTCTACAAAGAAAATTTTTCCTGCTTATTAAAGAGTCTAAAAAACAAACAAAAAAAATCCCACTTAAATACTAACACACGTGCTTACCAAAAAAATTTATGCCCTTGCTGAAAAACAGTTTGTTAAAATAAAATCAATATCACTGTAAAGCAGCTTCCAAATAAGCAAACTGTCTTGCTAATCTAACAGGAACTGTTTCCATATAAACCATAAGATTAATTGAAACTTCAAATGTTTTTCTCTAAGCTTTGCACCTTTCAAAAATTCCCTTGAGCAGATATTTTTAAACTGCCCATCCAGCTACGATGGGAGATTGCTCCTTTCCTAGGTCAGCCAGCTCTTGTCTGATTCGCAATTTAATTGCTGAACTGTCTATACAGCTCAAAACCACAATGGAATTATTTTTCTGCATTCATTTCCTTCTCCGATTAGATTCCATCAGCCTCTCACATTGGACTGGTAACTTTTTTTTTTTTTTTTTGCTTTTTAATTATGCACATTATCTCAATTGAAATCCTTTAGCTTCATCTGGATCACACGTGCACATAAATCAGCAAGAGACCAATCATACTTTCTCAATGCATGTCAGGCACAAGACATTTGGCTCGCTGTCTGGGGTTTCATTAAACTGCATTAATGTGCTCTCTGTCTGTGATGTGCCAAGAGTAGCATTAGCTGTTCTCTTTCTTTAGGTTGTTTTCTGGCAAGGCCATTCATTGCATTCAGTTTGAGGTAAGGGTCATTCAAGAAAAGTATCTGTTATCACTTTCTAAACAGTCTGTGGGTGTTTTTTGCATAAACTTTGCAGGCATATCATAGTCTTGCAGTAAGCTCTTAAATGGACTAAGCGATGTAATAACAACAGTCCTCAACCTATTCTTACCTACATTCCACAACAAAGTCCATGTAACTTTGAAACTGAATTGGGCCAAATCCAATCTACCTAAAAAAACTTCTCATACAAACTCCCTTGTACTCTAAATTTTAGATGCCTTTGTCTCTCCAAGACAAAGGTGCCAAAAGAGTCTTGTTACCACTACATTATAGAGAGTAAACTTGCACAAAGTTACTGCAGGTTGCTCAAGATAATCCTCAAAATCAATGGCAAAGCTGTGAATGAACTCACATCTAGTGTAAAGAAAATCCTGTATTTATTAGAAAACAGGCATGTGTGCTGCTGCTGTATTAGATGTCATGTTGTAGAGGCATGTGGCTACACTAACACTCTTTAGACAGCACTCAAGAGATCTAGATTCCCATATCACTGTCTTCTTGAGAGACACTGAGTATATCGTGATGCATCTCTGTGCTTTAGTTTCCCTCACACTTAACTTCTCCTGTGCTTTGTCTGTGGTATAACCAGCCTGCAGCTGCCGTTTAGAGTTCCGAGTTTTATTACAACACTTACAATGTTGCTTTCAGCTGTTACATCAAATTCAGCTGACAAGTACTGTGGATTCTGGGATGCAAGTCTTTCATGGCTTTCACAGGAGATAAATTGTGCAGATATTTCCATATATATTTTTTTCCTAGTGACAATTACAGTCAGATTTTTTTCTAAAGCTGTGATAAAATCTTGTCTCTTTTTCTTTGTCCTTAAAACTTATCCATCAACATTCCTAATAATTTTGGAAGTAACGATCTCATGTGCAGTTCACTGAGACAAATATACCTCTCTGACATAAACTGACAATATTCAAGACATGTGATTTGCAACATTTGAATTCCAATCCATGGAGTCATTTTTCTGGAGATATTATAACTTCCTTTAAAGTTCACAATGGTGAGAGAGAAGGCCTGTGTTGCAGCTGCTTACAGCTCCCTTCTTCTTTCATAAACAATAATAACATTAATAATATATGTTCCAGTGACATAACATTGAAAACAACCCAACATTTCTGTTGCTACATTTGAATTAGGAAAAGGAACACGTAAGTGCACTGTTCCTCTGGCATTCAGTGGTAAAAAAAGTCTGAAATATCCCTCAGTTCAAGAAGGATAGGGAGCTGCTGGAGAGAGTTCAGAGCAGGGACACAGAGATGATGGAGTGGAGCATCATCCTTCTGATGAAAGGTTAAGAGGGCTGGGGCTCTTCAGCTTGGAGGAGACTGAGGGGTGACCTCATTAATGTTTACAAATACATAAAGAGTAGTTGTCAAGAGGATGTGGCCAGGCTGTTTTCAGTGATGGCCAATGATAGGACAAGGTGCAATGGGTATAAACTGGAACACAAGAGGTTCCAAAGAAACACAAGGAAGAATTTTTTCACTATGTGACCTACTCTAGGTGGTCCTGCTCTGGCAGTAGGGTTGGATTGGGTGTTCTTTCAAGGTCCCTTTCAACCTTTAAGATTCTGTGATTCTGCAAAATTCAAACTAGCGCATGTTATAGTAATCAGAAAAGTACCTACAAAGTAGAGTAAGAAGACTCAAAACAAGCAGAAACAAAATCGCTTCTCTTTTCAATACTTCTACAAATGCTGAAAATGAAGGAGATGGTGCTTTCCACTACCCAGGGAATATTGATTTAGTTAAAGATTAATCTACATATATTAAGAAGAAGAAAAAAAATCACATGCCTTTTGCATAAAGCTTTTCTAGGTGCCCATGTCCTTGTAAGGATGGCTATCCTTGAAAATGAGAATTATGAGAAATCATATAAGAGCCTGTGGATATAAATCATGCAGAAAAAAACAAGAGTTAGCTTGTACTTATTTAAAATTAATAGAGGAATTTAAAAACTTGATGGGAACTTGTCACAGAAGCAAAAAGAATGAAAATCTGTGGAGAAATTGGAAAGCATCCAAAGTAGGCTTGGCAAGAACTTTTAGCAGACATGGCAGAAAAACTTCATCAATTATAAGTAGAATAAAAATATTTTTTTAAAAAAAAAGATGACAGGAAGAAAGGAACATTACAGGTTTTCTCAGGACTAAATCATCATTATTGTATAACAAATACCTTAGTGCATAAGCTGTTCAAACTTCTTTGGCTTCTGGAGAAAGATATGGAATAGTGTGCTGGATGTCTAGTTGCTTCTTTAGTATTCTACAAGCAGACTGTATTATTGAAGGATCTATATGCACCGTACTAATTCATTTTACTTTTTACATCCCTATTGAGTTATCTGGATATTCTTATGCATCGTAGATCAGATCACACAGGAACTTGTGTTTTCAAACCCACCTGAATATGTTTCTGTGTGACCTGATCTAGGTAGACCTGCTTTAGCAGAACTTTGGACTAGATGATCTCTAGAAGTTCCTTCCAACCTCTGCCATTCTGTGATTCTGTGATCTTTGTCCACAGTCACCAAATTCAACAATATTTGGTGTCAACAAGATTTAGAGGCTAATTGTCCCAAAAAAAACCATAATGGTTTGATGTCACCTTAGTTTGTACTATTTTAGCATCCTGGATACTCATTTGTTCCTTTTCTGTCTTAAAGGCTGAATTCAGAGGTCAGACTTAGTTTACAGCAGAGATGCAGACAAGTCATGACTTGAAGCAAATAGCAGATAGAGACATTCAGAACTGCAGAGTTTATCCATAGAGTATGACAACCATTTCCTCTTGGTAATAATCAACTGTTATAAACTTTCTGGAGAGACATTTTTGAATCTAGAACTCATAAGCAGTAATTTTCTATCACATTGCTCTTTCTGTGTTACTACTCTTAATTTCTCCTGTGCACTGAAGTCAGGTATCTTCCCCTTACACTTCCCACCACACATGTCTACTTTAAATCACACTTCTATCTCAACAGCTAGCCTTGAATGTGTAAACAACAGCAGAAGTTTAACATGTCAATCAAAATCAGTAGATGTAACTTTTTGCAGATTGACCTTCAAGAATTTCCATCACATTTCTTCTGTACCAATCTGTGAGACAACCTTGTAACAACAGTCAGAGTTGGAATGGTCTTAATCTTTGGAAGGCAACAGTGGGAGTTACCGTGAAAATTTTAACAAGACAAGATTGAAACAGAAGATGTGCACAGTCAGATAGGTATTTAACCAGTGTTTTGTGAAGAGTTTGTGCTCTTCCCTCATTTATTATTAAAAAAATTAAATGTTGAGGGCAAAAGAAAATGACACAAATGCTAATCCCATTTCCAATGACCTCAGCTCTGAACTTGAAGTTAAAAAATCCTCTTCCAGCTTTATCAGACACTTGGTCTGTGATTCTTAAATAAATTACATGTGACTGGACTGAAATTCTAACTTCATATTTCTAAAGCTGGATCATTAACATGCACCTCTTCATCTCCACTGTTCTATATCCAAACCTGGGCAAAGGCAAAAAGTATCCTGACTCTCCGAAGCATTACGCAGGCAACAGATATTTCCTGATGTTTCTGGAGCATGAGGTTGTTAGAAGCTCAAGACTTTTGGAAAAGTGGTCAGTTTAGTAAGCTAACACCAAAATAATACATTTAGGATCTGCATTTCTTGGAAAAAGAAAAACAAACATTAATTATCTTATTTCTGCAGAGCATAAAAGTAAGAAAATTCTTTGTGGCATTGAATCTTGCAGAAACTGTGTCTAAATAGGACAGAATTAGGGCTGAGCAGCTGTCTGAATCTTAATTTCTACAATCAGATTAATAATTAAAAGCACACTAACATCAACACCTGGTAAATATACCTCTAATATTTTATTTAATGTCTTGCCATTTTCTTAATTTCTACATTTCTCTGGCTGAAGTTACTGAAATTCAATCAGTTTTCCTTCCTATTTTTAATATGGACTTCAATATCTTTTTGAGAAAATACTCTGTCAGGAAAAAATATAAATGCATGAGTTTCAAGCAAAATTTCATCTCAAGCTGGGTCAGCACCTCTGAAGAGAGCTCGTATTGGAATGGCAGCTTCAATGCAGCTGTGCTTTTCCTGCTTGAAAAAATTGTTGAATCATCAGCAATTGGGTGATTTCTAGGAACTTTCTCAAAAAAATATGAAAAAGAGATGATTTTTTACTCAAACCTGCAGGCTTTAAAGAGAATTCCCTACTGGAGTGCTTTTGTTTCTTTTCTGCTGCAATCTACTAAGGTTCAACACTTCCAAGCTGAGGATGGCTTTTCCCTTCATGCTGTTCTTTCAGCAGCAGTAGTACTCTAAGGCCTACCTTCTACTCAGATTGTCACAAAACTTGCAGCAAGACTTTTGTGAAAAAGAGGATACACTTTAATAAACTCATCCAGTCACATCTGCTAGTCATAGAATCATAGAATGGCAGGGATTGGAAGGGACCTTTAGAGATCATGTTTTCATTTGTTTAACTTCAGTTTCTGATCTTTTCTCACAGATACTGCTGAGGTCTCCCTGGTCTATTTGCAGAAATAGGAGTGATATCAAAATCAGGTGCCTTCAACGTGAATTTTGGGTCAGAGAAGTATAAGCTTTTCAAGGAACTGTAAATTAAGTGAGCCCTGTGACTAATTTCCATGGAGTCATTGCTCCTCCTCGAACTCTTTTAGGTAAACGGGTTGGAATTTGATACAAAACCACCAGTAAGATACTGTTTACACTTCCCCTGGTGATGGATCAGCCACTTGAATCTGTGCGAGCCTAGGGTAGCTACCTCAGGTGCCTGCATTCTTCCTTTTCCCCATGTTGCTGATATACCAAAAGGCTTTAAAGGACAAGGAGAGGGTTTTATCCTTTTTATCTATGACTATCTTCTATGTCACAACTCAGATTCCTAAGTACATATTTAATTTATGGTGATCACGTTGTATGAAATAGAAGCACTTCTTTCCATTCTTCACCAAGTTTGTATTCACCATCCTGTTTTGCTGTATCACTACTCTCATCAGGATTTTGTTTGCAACAATCAGGCAAGCAATTTCACAGACACAGGTAAACACTAAGCTCAGTTCAATTCACTTGTGTTTTCATTAACTGGCTGGCTAACCTGAAATGTATCCCCTAAGACCACCCACATCCTGCAACTGAACACAATGTCAGGGAGCATTCTCCCTTCTGAAGATGCTCATCACTAATGAGCCTCAGATTCCTTCCTTGCATAAGCCAATTTCCCATTCCACATAGCAATTATGTAAATTAGGGTGAAGTTCCTGATAACTTCTATTGTTTCCTCTCAGCTCACAATTAAAAGAGATGAAAAACATTAAATAACTTTCATTTCAGTCTGGGGAAAGAGATGGCAGCCCAAACTTAAAAATAAAAAAAAAGAAGAAAATAATTTAAAAGAAAGGACATTTTAAAATGAGCTTTCCTCTTCATTGAAGAGAAATCAAGACCTAATAGGACAAAAATGTTGTAACCTAAAATTCTTCCTTCAGATATATGGAATGAAGTCATAGCATCATTGAATCATAGAATGGTAGGGTTGGAAGGAAACTGTAGAGATCATCTAATCCAAACATCCTACAGAAGCAGGTTCACCTTGATCAGGTAGCACAGGAACGTATCCAGGCGAGTCTTGAAGACCTCCAAGGAAGGAGCCTCCACATCCTCCCTGGGCTCCCTCACCTCAACAGTGAAAGAGTTTTTTCTCATGTTTAAATGGAACTTTTTGTGTTTCAGTTTCACCCCATTACCCCTTGTCCTGTTGCTAGATACCATAAAAAAAAAATCTCCTGACACCCACCATTTAGATATTTGTAAATATTAATGAGATCACCCCTCAGTCTCCTCTTTTCTATACTAAACAGCCCCCCTCATATGAAAGATGTTCCAGTCCCCTGATCATCTTGGTGGCCCTGCACTCCAGTGCGCTTATGAAGGAACCTTACATTATAATCTTGGGCTACTCAATCTGACCCTGAGGCTGCTCAAGTCTGTAATTACTGATAAGATTATGTGAGAGACTCCATTGCTTCTCCTGAGATTGTGAGTTGAAGTCCTACACAAAGCCAGCAGACAGAGATGCAAGACAAGATTCAGCCCTATCATGGATATGGTAGAAATTGTAAATATATATGCAAAACCCAAATTCAAAGCAAAGGGACATTCAGTTTTGTAAATGGTTTCTAGGTGAAGTGTTAGATGAGAGATAACAGATGCATAGGTATAAACATACAGATCCAGGAAATCATATCAGTAACTATGACTGGAAACACAACAGTATCTGCATGAGGTCTTCACTTTCACCAAAGCACCATTAATGTTGGAAAACCTTCTGCCATTCAGTGGAAAGAGAGGAAATTCAGGGAGAGTACTTTCCTGTACTCACTCAAGTCTTTCCATTATTTCCATGGATAAAACTTGACCTACAGCTACTCTGTTTCCTGGGACAGCTTGTAGACAAACCACAGAATTTTTGGCCTATGTCTCTGCAAGTCTTTGAGTGTTTTTTTGAGGTGAAAAACAGTGGGAAAGAAAAAATTGGCATGATACCAACAACTGCAAAACAGTGTGGTGCAAATACACCTAAGATAATAGCCCTTAAGCTTCTATCAGAGCAATAGGCAGGATGAATCATGCACTATATGCTGATGAAGAGATATTCATCACAAGGATGTTGCTTGCAGGAGGTAAGATGGTTTAAAGAAGGTGTTGCATTAGGTCACAGAATATATCAGGTCATAGCTATGCTAAAAATCTTCACTATGTTGTTTTGCTTCACAATACAGACACAAGTTCCTGATTACCTCACAAGAACTTGGCCTTAAGGATGAGTTAACTCACAGTAATAAGGCATGCTGAGATGTGCAGATGGAAAGTGTTACACAGAGGTAGCAAGACCTAATAGCTGTTAATGAGAAAATACCAAAAAACATTAATCACTGCATCTGAGCTGTTTAAAAATCATTCTTTTTCCCTTCATTTTAATTGGTTTGCACCGTTGCTTCTGGAGACATAAATATGCATCTTCCACTGCATACATTAAGCTTGATTTTCTCAAGAAGTAAAAGAACACTGACCAGCAAACAGGAAGATGTCATCTGCTTAAGAGCAGCCCTAAGGTGAAAGCGTTAAAGAAAAGATTTCCACTGGAGTCATGGATTTTGGGATGCATCAAGAAGAGTGTGTCCAACAGGTCTTCCCCACTACTTTGCCATGATGAGGCCTCATCTGGAGTCCTGTGTCCAGTTCTGGGCTCTCCAGCTCAAGAGGGACAGGGAACTGTTGGAGAGAGTCCAGTGGAAGGAACAGGAACATTTTCCCAAGCAGGGAAGGCTGTAAGACCTGGGGCTGTTTAGCCTAGAGAAGACTGAGAGGCGATCTTATCAATGTCAAGTACCCAAAGGGCGGGTGTCAAGAATTCAAGGCCAGTCTTTTCTGTTGTCTTCAGTGATAGGACAAGGAGTAATGGACACATGCTAGAACACAGTAAATTCCACTAAAACATGACGAAGAAATGTGAGGGTGAGGGAGCCTGTAGGCTGCCCAGAGAGGTTGTGGAATCTCCTTCTCTGGAGGTTTCCAAACCCACCTGGACGCATTCTCGTGCACCCTGATAGGTGAACTTGCTTTAGCAGGCAGTTGGACTGGATGATCTCTAGAGGTCCCTTTCCATCCTGGTCATTTCGTGATCCCGTGTTAAAAATCAGGTCCTAAAGATCTCTCTACTCTCTTGTTATTCTACCTACACTATAGTGCTTAGGGCCAACACCTTCCATCAAACTAACCCTTGTTTCTCACTGTGAGACCGATGACACTGCAGAGACACTGACTGTATTCAGACTGTGAAAAGGAGAAGCTTGTCCACTGCTGCAGATATTCCAAATGCATATTACTTATTTCTGACAGGCTAATGTGTTGAGGTGGAGGAGAAATATTTTCATGAGCAGAATTATTCTCCTAATTTTGGATGAGGTACAGCAGCTATGATGATGTTTCAGTACACTTCCATTTAGGATATAAGCCATATTCCAAAACCTCCCACCTAGAAGAGAAGTCAGTGTTTTTAATTACATTAACAGACTATGAGATTACTGTTATTACTGCAGCTCATTACGCAGTGCGTGGTAGAAATAGTAGGTCAAACACTTCCCTCCTTCCATCCACTGTATTACTCTCTAAAATGTGAACCAATCATTAAAAGCTCCAAGACCATAAATAATTCTCTGCTCTCCTACACTGTCACATATCCAAGAATATCAAAGATCTTTATATTAAGTAATTAAGTTTCTCAATACCCTTATACAGACACAATTAATTCCATTACACATATGGGGAAACTAAAACGGAAGGAGGTTGATTGCTCAAGATCAGAGCTGGGAAAAAGAGCCAAGTAATCATAAGAATTAAGGACTAGTAAATCCTCCTGGGTCCTCAAATCCTCAGCTATCATATGTCACACAGGCACATTTATAACTTCGACACAGCTCAGTGCTACAAACACTCAGGGTTTTGTCTTTCTGTTAAGCTCTGTCCTGAGATTTTGCTTCTGGCATTCAACTGGCTTGAGTGAGTACATTGGATGTGGGTTACTGGACATGTACATTGGTTTCTATCCATGTATGTCATAGTTTCATTTTTCTGCTCTTTATTGGTTTAACCAGGTGAAGCATCAGTAACACAAGAATCTTCTCTTTCAGTTGAGTTTCTTGTGCAAAAGCAACAAATGCTGAAGTGTTTCTCTGAACTATACGAGTAACAATTTCATGACTGTTTCTTCTAACATGATGGGCTTTATTCTTACTCTTAAAGGACATTGTGTTTATTTCCTAGATTTTTATTTCTATTTCACTTTAGAGTTTTGTTTTGATTTGTCTTTTGATTTGTTTAAATATCAGCATCTTCTATTTATTAGGAAATGGGCAATATCATCTCTTTAACAATTAAAACCAGAAGGTAGACTATCATCCCCTAGTTATAAGGCAGGGTAAGGGGGGTTATAATACATTTTCTTTTCCTCCTCAAACATCATTCACAGCATATAAAAAACATCATTAGTAAACACTCTTGTGAAACACATCTCTTAAAATCATAGTCTGCAATACTAGAGTCAAAAGTAAAAGAAATATGGCCCATAATAGCTGGACAGTCACAGAAAGATGTAGTGAGTCAACTACTCTACTCATCTACCCACTTTACATATAGTCCTCAGAGGCCCATTTAAATGAACACACTGCAATTTCAAGGAGTTATGATCTTAACAATGGAAGGGGTTGTAGAAGCAAATTTTTAATATGCATTGTAACTTCCCCCACATGTATGCAAAGGAAAGACAAAGTTACACAGCATCTGCAGTAGAAGGTGAATTCTTACCAGCTGTCTGTAAAAGCCAAGTCTGTCATTTTGCACTTTCTCAGTTTCTAAAGAAGGTGTGCTACTGCAGCATACATTTTTATGTTACCAGCTATGTAATTTACTTTCAAGGCGAAATAAGGAGTTTTCCTAACATTGATTCCCAGTCTATCAATCCTTTAAGCAAGTGCTTATTTAATAAATGAGCAGGATCTGCTACAGACAACAGACCATTTTTCAAGCTTAGTGTCACAAAACTCCATTTTACTACACAAAATTTTACAGCAACCACTACAGAAAGTGTCAACTTCTGACAACCCAGGCCATATTCAGAGGCTTCATGCACTGTAGAGGAAGCTGTTTGTTCATGGAAGACAAAAGAGGATCCAAATTTACATAAACTCTAGATATAGAAAAGAAGAATACACACAAAAAAAGTGTGGTCTTTTTTCCCACATAACTTGCATCTATTTAAGTAATTTGATTTGTTATCTTACTTCAATTGCCTCCTAAACCTTTACACAGATGCAAAGACAATGCAATTTGTTCCCCATTCTATATAAACATAGATTTTAATCTTCAGGAGAGGTGTGAGGGTTTTGCATGAAATCAATGAAAGAAAAAGGGTATTTAGCTAAATGTATAAACATTTACAAAACATTTCTTCTGCATGCAGACATCTGTAGGATGGGAAGTGTTGAGTCCCAACATTATCTGCAGGTTCTGTAGTGTTACACCAGCAGGGAATACAAGTCTAAAGAAGGAAGAAGCTTCTCTTTTTCTTCAATATGTTATACAAAGTTGACATCTTATTCTCCTCAGGCCTCTGCCTTCTTGCCCAGTTGCTCTAGTTCCCTCGTTTTCTAATGACTCTCTCTCAAAACTATTTCCTTTGTCAAAGAGAGCAAAATCAGGCCCTGTGGGCAGCAAATGGTTCAAGGCTGCCATCAAACCAGATTCACTGTCTTTGCAAACATGCTGGCAAGCAAAGTCTAAAGCAAAACTGAGGTTTTCCCACTGGGATACATGGTCCAATGCCAGAACTGATCAGTACATCATCAGCATTGTTGTAGTAGGTTGCTAGGCACTGCTGGATGAGCTGCCTACAGCATGTGTCAAAGGTCCTACTACAGACAAGAGATTGAAAGATATGAGAACACCCACACAACAAGACCTTTCTTTAAGCGTAATAAATACATTATCAGCGAGAAAGTGATTTGACTCTAGGTACAGTTTTATACCATCACATACATCTTGTCTGAGCCATTTAAACATCAAAATGAAACGTAAGAATTCAAAGAGCAATCTCAGTCCAGAAAAGTGCTTATGCCTAAATGAACTGATTTATTTACTCACTTCCTCTCACACTTGATGGGCAGATAAGGCAACTGTGAGCGGAAAATTGAAATCTCTGCATTCAAACCCAGGCCCTTTGTTCATGCTAATCACAAAAATTCATACTTAAATTACAGAATTATAGGATGGTTTGGATTGGAAAGGACCTCTGTGGTTCACCTAGTTCCTCCTTGCTATGGCCAAGAACACTTTTCGCTACATTATCATAGAATCATAGAATGGTAGGGTTGGAAGGGACTTTTAGAGATCATGTAGTCAAATCCTCCTGCTAAGTAGGTCCACCTCAATCAGGTCACATAGGAAGGTGTCCAGGTGGATCTTGAAGACCTCCAAGGAAGGAGACTCTACACCTTCCCTTGGCAGCCTGGGCCAGGGCTCCCTCACCTCATCAGTGAAATAGATTTCTCTTATGTTTAAATAGAACTTTTGTGCTCCAGCTTCATCCCATTACCCCTTGTCTGGTTGCTAGATACAACAGAAAGAAGTGCTGCCCCAAACTCCTGACATTCAACATTTAGATATTTGTAAATATTAATGAAATCCCTCTTCAGTCTGCTCTTCTTCGGACTAAACAGCCCCAGGTCTCATAGCCTTTCCTCATAAGGAAGAAAATTTATGTGTCTTAAAACTCTATCCAAGAGATTGCCTTTGATTTTTTTTATTGTTGTTATTTCAGAAGTAAGAACACAAGACAAAGACTAACTAAAACTATAAGGAAACATCAAATTTCTCTGATTACAGCTTCTAGAAAGACAACAACGTTCTACTTGTTTCTACTTACAAAGTTATTAACAGAAAGCAGGTTAATATTTTCTCTCAGGTGGAAATGGAAAAAAAAAAACAAAACAAAAACCAAAACCAACAAACCAAACTGAAAACCAATGCCCCAAAAATAATTTCTCTTTCTTAAAAATTAACATTGAACATCATTCTCCAAAGATATGCCACAGTTAGACCAGAGCTGTGCTTTTTGAACAAAACACTGGTGGAAGTTGTGTGTCCTGGGTTCAGTGGGTATCACATAAGCTATAATAACAGTTCTTTATGAACATAAAATGTACAAGAACAAATACCCCAGAACTTTTCTCCTTTGTTGTGACATCACTTGACACACAGCTTTTCTGCTGATAGAAGATTTTGAAATGCCTGCTAGAAAGTATATCTCTCCAGCTATTTGAATTTCTCTTGTTTATCCTACACATTTGGAAACTTATTAAGTTACATTTACATATATTTGCATCTTTGAAGCAGTACCATCATTCTACAGATAAGACAGACACAAGACTACACAGTTTCTCCTGCTGTCTGTGTTCTCTGTTGTAATCCATAGACTACAAGATTTTTCAGGTCAGTGCCTGTCACCTTTATCAATGGGAAATTAAACTAAACAATGTTCCTTGGCTGGAACAGTAAATTAAGCAAATACCTCTGAAAGATCCACATGTACTCTTGAGTGAACAGAAAATACTCTGAATTTTCTAATTTATAGTGACATCTAACACATAATATTAAGCTTCAGAGCTACTGGTGACAGACTAGAGAATTGTTAACATTACAGAATGCTTTGCTGGACCCCAAATTCAATTCCTGGTTCACCAAAACTTCAGCCTGGCTTCTATATCCTAGTATATTCTTTGTCTGTTGGTGAAATGCAATGCTATAGGCTTGGGAAGAGTGGCTGGAAAGTTGTCTGGTGGAAAAGAACCTGAGAGTGCTGGTCAACAGCAGCTGAACATAAGCCAGACAATGAAGTTGTTGAAGCATCTGAAGCACAAGTCTGATGAAGAGTGGCTGAGGGACCTGGGAGTGTTTTGCATGGAGAAAAAGAGGCTGAGGGGAGACCTCATCATTCTGTACAACTACCTAGAAAGAGGTTGCAGTGAAGTGGGTGTCAATCTCTTCTCCCAAGGAGTGAGTAATAGGAAAAGAGCAAATGTCCTAAAATTGTGGGAGGAGAGGTTTAGATTGAATATTAGGAACAACTTTTTCCCTCAGAGGGTTGTCAGACATTGTCCCAGGCTGCCCATGGAGATGGTGGAGCCCCCATCTCTTGAAATATTTAAAAGCCATGTATCTGAGGTGCTGAGGGACATGGTTTAATGATGAGCTTAACACTGTGAGGTGAAGGGTTGGACTTGATGATCTTAAAGATCTTTTTCAACGGAAACAATTCTATTCTATAAAATTTATTATGAAAAGATAAACAAACTACGACACTTCTACAATTTCTATTTCAATTAAAAAAATCACAGTGCCACTCTGGAAGGAAAATGTGAATTCATTTTTTACAACTTATAGCTTTTATTTTTGCTAGTGACAGAATGAAGTCCAAAGAAAATAATAGGAAAGTTTTTTCACACTAGAGTCTATTCCTTGCTCTTATTTTTCACCCTGAGAAACCATTTGGAAGCTTTATGCAAAATCTTGAATCAAACTATCAGTCATCATTTCCTGATAGTCAGTAATAATGGTAATCAACCTATCAGGCTACCATTTGCTCTCTCTGTTGACTGGGTCACTTTTCCTACTTTTCATTACTACTTGCCTTATTTGCATACATACATGAAGGCACAGACTGCAATCATGGCCTTTTTGTGCCAGGACCTTTACAAACACAATGGAAATGTCTCTCTCTGCAGAAGTTCCTGCAACTTCTTTTGTAGTAAATGGGACAGAAATATCTCTGATTCAACTCATCTTAAAATAGATACATTAAATTACTCCCTCAAATTACCAATCTCTCTACTCTGAGTATAAAGGGTGACTGCTTGATTAGCTTACGTGGAAACTCACAGCATATCAGCAGGAGATATATCAGCAGTTAGATAAGACCATTTTTACCCTTGGTCACAGGTTCCTAGGGCTAATTCTGCCTCACAGCCATAACTACTGGCTATGATTTATCACCAGCCTTTAGAATACAGCTTAGAATATCATTACAAAACAACTGTTTCCTGAAGATACAGAAAACTTGGCAAAATAAGGTTTGTTAGACAAAAATTGTTACACAAAAATTATGTAAAACCTCCTCCCCAGGGATGAACCATTATTACATGTAGCTGTTAAGTGCATATAGATATGTTTAAATAATGAATATCTACTTCTTACATAGCAACTGTCATTTCTAGATATCAGGATATTTATATCCTAACTTTTGATGATCTTCTATTTCCCATAGTCACTAGGACATCCTAGCAATCTATATTCCCAAGAAGCCCTTGCTCCCTGTGGGATGTTTGCAATGATTTGCCAAGCAGAACACTGAGATAGAATCTACCATCTGTAAGTATTCTTTAAGGAAGGTGTAGAAATACTTGTAGTGTCTATACAAAAATACAGCTGTATCTTTTCATTCAGACTAATTTAAACCCCAAAGTCTTTCAGCTCAGCTAACTGCTGAGACTTTATATTTGTCACTTCAGTTGCACAGCACAACGTTCAACACAGAGTTACCTGAAAAGTCTGAAGGAAAACTTATGAAAAGACTGAGGTGACCATGAATGTAAACACACTAAACAAGCTTCTCACAGGGTCATCCATCCAAAGTGTGGCTGTAGACATACAGCCATGCTGCTTTCTCCTTCATATAATCCCTCACTCCATTTCTGCATTTTGGATGAACAGAAGATTCATCCTTAATTTGTGACTTAGAACATTCAACAAAGGTGCCTATGCCCTTTCTTTGAGCAGCTGAACTATCTAAACTGTAGAAAATAGTTTTTAGGAAAACAGGAACATGATAGCATAAAACAGCAGATGACACCAAGCTGGGTGGGAGTGTTAACCTGCTTGAGGGCAGGAAGGATCTAGAAAGGGACCTGGACAGGCTAGAGCAATAGGCTGAGCTCATTTGTATGAGGTTTAACAAGGACAAGTGCCAGGTTCTGCACTTGGGTCACAACACCCACAAAGCAATGCTACAGGCTTGGGGCAGAGGGGCTGGAAAGCTGCCCAGAGGGATAAAACCTGAGAGTGTTAATGGATAGCCAGCTGAACATGAGCCAGCAGTGTGTCCAGCTGGCACTACCTGGAAAGGAGGTTGTGGTGAGGTGGGAGTGGATCTCTTTTCCCAAGTAACAAGTGATAGGCTGAGAGGCAATGGTCTCAGGCTCTGCCAGGAGAAGTTTAGATGGGACATTAAGATATAAATTTCTTCACCAAAAGGCTTGTCAAGCCCTGTTCCAGTCTGCCCAGGGTGTTGGTAGAGTCCTTATCCCTGCAGGTATTTAAAAGACCTGTAGATGTGGTGTTGAGGGACATGGTGCAGTGGTGAGCTTGGCAATGTGATGTTTGCCTTTCCTTTCTTCCAAGTATTTTTGCAGACCTCTATTCAGTATGTTGTATTTCCCTCTGATATACCTCACCTAGGTGAAATATGAGGTTATTACAGCTGTCAGTTACACATGGTACTACCCTAAGTCCACAATGAATTCAAGAGTGGCAGGACAAACTTTCTGTTTCATCTGTTGTATCTCTAGAAATGAAATATACCTGTTATTCAATTTTAGCATTTCCTATGATGTATTTCAAGTACTTGAATCTCAGAGGAATTTATAGCTCACATGAACTGCTAAGGCAAACTCATTCTGATTTTGGCTCTGATGACAGACGTTAAGGAACCTTGCTGGTAAAAAAGGACTGTTTCCTGTGCAGAATTTCGGGTACGTTTGGTGGGATTTTTTTTCTCCAGTGATCTACATAAAACTTTTCTATGCTAGTTTGTAACAGTTGATGTCAGGATTGTCATAACTTGTTGCAAGCTATCCATTTTTTTATATAACTTCTCCTTTTTGTCACTCAGTGAAAAGGAATAAACAGATTTTATTGAAGATTTTAAGTTGTGTTAGGTTATTTTTTTAGCCCATTTTGACATCCCAGTTTCAGGATTCTTGTGCTTCAAGCTGAAGAAAAAAAAAAAAAGACTGAAGCAATATAAATAACCACCAGCTTCTGAACATTTAGGCTCTAAAGGCAAGAAACCTGAGTTGAACTTGCCACATTTATCTACATGTACTCGGTTGCATATCTGCTTTTTAGAAAGCATGAAAACTCAGATACTGAAGCTTAAAAATGCTTCAGCAGAGGAATATTCATGCAGGCTCTCTGTTTTTACAATTAAGCTAAAATAAGCCTACTTTGAAAGTGCAAAGACGACATTTTTCAGGCCCAATTTCTTTCAATGTATTATTAATTTCCTACTTAAACACTTGAAGGGACTTGATTTAGCTTGGAAATGTTATGTTTAGCATATTTATATTTGGACTAAATGCAGCTGTTATATTTAGGATAAATAATTTCTAAAGGAGGCACCGTTGTTTTCAAATTGCTTGATCAAAATGTTTAGAATGTTTGCTCCCTCAGCATGACTTTTGATTAAGGCTGCACATCTCTGAAATGAATCCTTTATCTAACCTTGCCTTTTGCCATTTAGAATTCATCTCATGGAAAGAATTACACAAAACTACCTCTCTACCCTTACATAAATTCAGTGACGATAAAAAGAAAGATGGATTATTGATTTCCCTGTATGAAAGATCTTAACGTAAATGCAGTCTCTTATTGCTGTATTGCTCTATAAACCAAGGTACGTTTCCCAGACATGTTAAAATCTGAAATGATAGCATAGCTGACCCACTTAGGATCAGCATAAAATTTTGTCTTTGCTTTCTTAAAGTTTAGTTAAAGACAACTTGTGGTTTTTTTCTATTCCAAGGTGTTTATTCCTTTATCTGAACTTATTGCTGTTTCCCCCAGAGACTTGTTCAGTCAGAGAATTCATGTCTGAAAATATTTCTTTGCTACAGAAACTTAAGTGAGGATGATCTAGGTGAATCTACATCTGCAGAGGGGTTGACTAGATGATCTCTAAAGGTCCCTTCCAACCTTGCCATTCTATGATTCTATGATTCTGTGAAATATTAATTTGTTGTCTGACCTGATTGTGTAGCTGCCATTCCATATATTTATTCTGAATATTAATTTGGAAGAAAAAAATCCCTGAATAAATTATGGGACATCACAATAGGACATCACATAGTTTTTTCAACAGTGAAGAGCAGGAGGAAATAGTTATCTGGATGTAATTAGTGCAAAGGGCTATTCAAAGTTTAGAGCAGTGGTGCATTTGAAAAGACTGGCATGACTGCTCACACTAGACTGAAAGCAGTGAGGATCACTGTGTGGGTAAAGATAAGAGATGTGTAAGTAAACTTGGAAGAGAAGAGAGTTACGTGAAGGTGTTTTTCAAACCAGAGTGGTAGGTCTGAAAAAAGCTGTATGGCCAGTTTAATCACAGCATTGAAGTTCATTCTTGGCCTCAAGCTGCAGAAATACTGCATTGGCTCTCTTCATCTGAAAAACTGGATTCTGTTTCTGCCAGACCTTCAGGTGGGCACTGACAATGAAGTTTTGTGTCTTAGACTCGCTGCTTAGGGGAAGAAACTCGTGACAAGTGTTGGTGTTTACAGGCTCTTCCTAGTTCTGGCCTTCTCCACTGACCAGCTCTCAATTTTGGGCTGGGATGCTGTTCAGCAGGGTAGCATAGCCTACGCTGCTGCCATCTGCATGATCTGCCCCAGCTTCCGGAGGAGGAATGGAAGGTGTCATGCATAGTTCACAGTCTGCAGTGGAAAATCTCCCAGCCACAAACATATATTTTCAGATTCCATCCTTTGAGCCATTTGTGAAAGGCCTTGACTGGAAGAAGACCGAGACATGCACACAAAAGTAATACATCTGTCAGAGGTATCTTCAGTTTACTTCATCTTTTTTTTTTTCCCGTTTATTCTTTTCTCTAGGGATATCATGGAACTAGTTCTGTTTTGATTGTGGATAAATAATCCTTAAAATGTCTGACCATCTCTTAGGATCTCAACACTAATGAGGTTTTCAAATCATCCCCAAAGTAACCTCTCTCCCTTCTATGAGAAAGAATTAAAGGATCCTGTAGATACAATTTCTATTTGTCAGATATGCTTTATTTTACATATAAACCACATTTATTTTCAGATATACTTTAATAAGCTCTGAAAACAAAACCATGTGTTTGCTGAACTATGAATCTTTCCCTCTTTTTCTCATGCTTCAAAAGCAGTCTTATGCTCACTTAATGGAGGCAGAAATTACCTTTCAGAAGATATTGAAACTAATGACTGCAATTTCATACTGTTCCACAAGTCCTGTTTCTTCTTGCTCTAATGAGCAACTAACTGCAAATGTTTGTTTTGACTCCATTAAGTACCATTTATAATAAAAGTTTTTTCTTTGATAAAAAAATTCCTTCACCCAGAACTTTTTGAGACCACAGAATCATAATATAGAACCATGGAATTGTTTAGGTTGAAAAAGACCTTTAATATCATCAAGTCTAACCATCAACCCAGCACTTTCAAGTCCATAACTAAACCATGAGCATAAGTGCCACGTCTACACTTATTAAATACCTCCAAGGATGGACACTCAACCGCCTCCCTGGGCAACCTGTTCCAATGCAGGAAAAACCTTTCAGTGAAGAATTTTTTCCCAAGATCCCATCTAAACCTCATCTGAAACATTTGTTCTCATCCTATCCCTTGTTACTTGGGAAAAGAGACAAACAACAATCTTGCTAAAGGAGTTTCAGTTATTTATAGAGAGTGAGAAGATCTCCTCTGAGCCATTTTTCCTCTAGACTAAACACCCTCTGTTCCCTCAGCCTCTCCTCATCAGACTTTCACCTCCTATGGAATCATAGAATGGTAGGGTTGGAAGAGACCTTTAGAGATCATCTAGTCCAACCTCTCTGCAGAACTAGGTCCACCTAGATCACTCAGAAACATGTCCAGGTGAGTCTTGAAAATCTCCAGAGAAGGAGCCTCCACACCTTCCCTGGGCAGCCTGTGCCAGGGCTCCCTCACTTCAACAGTAAGTTTTTTCTTAGGACCAGCCCTGATGACATTAATGGCCAAACTTTTTGGCCTCTGTTGCTAAAGACATTTAGTGGGAAGCAAATATGGCTAATGCTGTCAGTCCCCATGGTTTTATTGTAAACCTTACAACCTTTAACAAAAATAAAAGGCCACATATACTGGGAAAAACATATGATCTCGTTTACTTTGTATAGTTACATATTCTATATGTTTCATTATTGCATGTGTTCACATATTTACCTCAAAATTACATAATTGTTTTCAAAATATATTCTTAGTTCTCATAGATCCTACAAACCTGATAAGGAACAGTTTAAAGATATTTCCTTTAAGCCAAACTCCTGAATGCCACTTATTTTGTATTCATACTTTTGTGTGAGGTAGGAGTTTATTCACTATAACACACTTGTTTTGCTGTGCTATTTCAGTTAGGGTGTCTTATTAAAACATGCACACTGAGAGAGATCAGTGGCATGAGAACAAGAAGAACGTTATGGCCTGTTTGCCTTTTAGTTGAGTGGCACTAAATGATGCTCTCTTGCAGACCTATGAAATCAATTAGGAAGTACTTGAGAAGAAAGACAAGGAAAAGCTGTTTAAAGCCTTAACAGCTTGAATACCCCATGCCCTGATGTTAGCCCTGTAAACCTATTAGACTCCAGTCTGGATTGCATTAACACTAGGAAAGTCAGCTGCTAATCCTGTAACCAAACTGGCTGCCTCCAATGTCTACTGCCCAGCCTTTTACATGAATTGTTTCCAGACAAGGTGAAAGAAGATGAGATACTGAAGATGTATCAGGCAGAAGAAAATACTCATCAGAATAAAACCTAAATGGAGAAAATTGAGATTCTTCCTTAAATAGTACATCCACCCATCGTTCTATGTAGAGTATGAGTAGTTTGGTGTATTTGTAGTTTATTTTGAGCAGGTTTTGCCTTCAGAAATTAAAATTCTAGCTATCTTCACACTGAGAGTATTTCATTATTTCGAGACTACTTGTGCCAAAAACTCCTGTAATTTCAGGGTATTTCCAGAGAGTAAAGGAATTCCAGGTGATTCTGGATATGCCAAGGGCAAATTACACTGGAACATAATGAAAAACCATTATTTATTCTTCCTTTGGGGTATTTCACACTAAGAGGTTTTCCAAAGCTGTTGTTTTGTTTGTTTTTTTTTTTTTTCAGTTGATTTCTTGGTATTTTTTCTAAACTCTTTGCATTTTATACAAATAGAATTTGTCTAAAAATTTTGTATTTTAATGTACCTGAGTAAATTGAACTAGACTTCCAAATTGAAAACCACATTTTTACCTAAAGAAGACATTTCATTTACAAATGAATGTTAAACTGGTAAATTTTTAAATGAAAGAAGTAAAAAAACCAAATTGATATATCCAAGCTCTGGAACTCCTTAATTCTTCACTCACATTCTTAGATCCTTCAAACAAAATATTGAGCAAAAGGACACTATAAGTTATTCTCTAAAAGCTATTGTTCACTATGTGTTGAGTTTGTTTGGCAAGCTTTTGGTAGAGGTGGGGCTACAGGAGTGGATTCTATGAGAAGCTGCTAGAAACTTGAAGCTGCTAGAAATTGCTCCAGCAGGGCCAATGTCAGCCAGCTCCAAGATGGACCTGCCATTGCCCAATTCTGAGCCCATCAGCAATGGCTGTAGCACCTCTGGAATAACAGATTAAAGAAGGGGAAAAAACTGCTACAGAACAGCAGCCAGAGAGAGGAGTGAGAACTTGAGAGAGTAACAGCTCTGCAGACACCAAAGTCAACAAAGAAGAAGGGGAGCAGATGCTGTAGTTAACAGACCACAGATTCCACTGCAACCATGGTGAGGTCCTACTCATGGAGGCCATAGTGGAGAGACTCATCTGCAAGGTCCTGCTCATGGAGGCCATAGTGGAGAGACTCATCTGCAGCTGGGGTGACCCCACATTAGAGCAAGTGGATGCTTGGAAAGGCTGTGACCCTGTATGTAGAGAGCCTGCACAAGTCCAGAGCTCTAGCAGAACCTGTCACATGTGGGACATGCTGGAGCAGCCTGTTCCTGAAGAACTTCACCCCATGAAGGCATCTATGCTGGAGCAGTTTGTGGAGAACTGCAGCCTGTTGGAAGGACTCCCATTGGAGAAGTTCATGGAAGACTCTCTCCTGTGGGAGTGCCCCCATGATGAAGCAGGGAAAGAATGAGAGCAGGAAGGAACAACAGAGACAACAGAATCGTAGAATGGCAGGGTTGGAAGGGACCTTTACAACATGTGATGAAATGACCACAAACTCCATTCCCTGTTCCCCTTTGCCACACAGCAGGGAGAAAGCAGAGAAATTGCCCTAATCTGATTTGCTTGGTAATAAATTAAATAAATTGCCCAAAGTAAAATCTGTTTTGCCCATGATGGTAATTGCAGAGTGATCTCTCCCTGTCTCCCTGTCTTTATCTCGACCCATGAATCTTTCATCATATTTTCTGTTCCCTGTCCTGCAAAGGAAAGGGAGCGATATATCAGCTTGGTAAGAACCTGTCATCCAACCAAGGTCAATCCACTACACACTGGAATAATTTTCATCCAGAAATCACTTAGAATAGTAAACCAACTCTTTCCATTGTCAGTAAGGAAAGTTGTATGTATAAGAGATTGCTTGCAGATGAGAGGGTGAAAATTTCCTATGCCTTTCTGCCAGACACATGCAGCAAAACTCAATTTCAACTCAGCCTAAAACCATATCAGAATTAATAACCAAACAGCCCCTGATCATTACAGCAATCCAGGTTTGTATCCCAATCCAGGCTGACCTGTTTCCCATACATACTCTCCTCCTCCATGCTGCCCCATCTCCAGTCATGTCACACACCTCTGGAATCTGCTTACCTGTCTGTCCTGCAATTGTAGCAAACAGTCTATGGGGAATCCTGCACGGGATCTTCAATCCAGCTCTTATCTGGTAATATCTGGAAAGAATGAAAAGTTAAAGAATTAAAAATTACATGCTATTACATAGGTGACCACTTGATGCAACCTAAAATTCAGTGAGAACACATCCTGGGCATCTGCACTCAAACAGAAGTGCTCAAAAGAACAGACATGCTCAGAAACACTGAGTCTTTTCTTCTGCTTTTTAGTTTTACTTCAGGTGGGTTTATATTGATTTTAACCAAGCTCCTCCTATTTTACAACAGGCAGAGGGGACAGAACACTTGTCTGACTAATGAGGAAAGTTTGTGAATGGCTCTTTGCTTCTTGTAGGAAAAGAAACTTAGAGCAATATCTAAGATAAAAGGCAGTGAGATCAGTCAGGAAAAGACAGAAATGTAATACAAAACAAGGAAAGAGGCAACTTCTGTGGGAAAACAACAAATGTGTTAATCTCACATCTAGGAAAATTCAGTTTATACCTAGTGATTGTCATTCTACTGTTCCATATTGAGGCTACCATATCATGAAAATATTAGCATTAATCATACCTAAACCAGCTGTATTCTATTTGCTATCCTATATGGCATCACTATGTGAGATGAAGGCAGGCAGAAAAAAACATCAGCAATTCCATCAGCTTAAATTACACATGCTGCAGACTACTTTAAAAAGTTTCCAAACACAAGCTCCGTCTAAAAAGTGAAAAAAACTCATCCCAGTCTTCCCTAATCACCACTTTCATGAATGAGGCAATATACAGTACAGTACTTAACCCACAACTTTGAGCTCAGGATATACAGTTGCTTGTTTGCAGATCTCCCGCTGATCTGCTGCAACACCATCTTGGCATCAGTTCTCCTTTTCTCTGCATTTTGCCTCCTACCCTTATTTGTTTATGTATTCCTTATATCTCACAAGACCTTGCAGATCTTTTTGGCCTGAATTCTGGCTAATCCTTTAAATACAAAAATAAAGATTAAGTTGTAAATGCAAAAGTCTACCCAGCACCTAAAGATGTTATAGCAGCAGAATTACTTTCTGTGGAAATGGACAGTTAAAACACCTTGTTTTCTGTGAACTGCTGTATAAACAGCAGACCACACAGGTTATAATTACCAGTAAATTCTTTGCTAGAGGTGTCATAGTGGATAAACCAGAACTGAGTGTGCTAGGTTAAAAGCTGAGGAAAGGGGCCTGATGTGGAGTTTTAAAAGCCCCACACCATTTCAGAGGCAATTGCTTCATGGTCCTTCACAGCTGAAAGCTCTCATTACCCTACCTACTCCAACTGGTGGATCATTGGGTATAACTCCAGCAAAACCTTTGATTAACACCTGTTACAAGGCATGCAAACTTTCCATTTACACTTTAGATCTCAGAAAAGACAATAAAAGAAGCACAGATTCTAAATGTACGGAGCTTCTAGTTAAAAATAACAGCAACCATCTCTAAGCTGTCCAATCTTTCTCTCCTTTATGCTGTCCTTGCATTATGGCAGGATTTTTTAATTAGTGTTATTGCTTCTGATTTCTTCCAGAGGAAGAAATCTGTCTGAAGACTCTTTGTATTTTCATTATCATTACATGCAACCCAGTTTTTAATTGATAAAAATACTCTATTTGGATTACTTCTATAGTCTAATCATTTCCAATGCAAATATCAATGTTTTACTATGTGTCCATTCCACTAAACTTATTCATAAGATAAACATGCTGTAACTGTCTGGCTACCTCATTTAGATTATTGCTGTGGGTTATCTTTGGCTTAGGGACAAATTCCCACCCACATGCTCTCTCACTCCCTCTCATCAGCAGGACAGCAGGAGAAAGTAAGATCAAAAATAGGATGAGATAAAGACAGGGAGACTACTTACCGGTTACTGTCAAAAGCAACATAGACTCAACATGGGGAATATTAATGTAATTTATTCACAATTGGGTAGTAAGCAACAAAACCAAACATCAAAACACCTACCCCCATCCCACCCCCTTCTTCCCAGACTCAGATTCACTCCAACTCCTTCCAAACAGCTTGAGGAAGTCGGGATAGGAGTTACAATCAGTACATTAACAAACCCTCTCTGTCTCTCTGTCCTTCAATCCTTGTTTCCACAGGCTGCAGTTCCTTCATGAAATATTTAATTGGCTACTTATTGCCACACTATGATAATGTCTATCTTCCCTCATCATGTATCTCATGTTCAGAAATATCTCAAGCAGCCCTAAAAACTTTAAGAAATGAATTTCCAATGGCTCAGCCTGTGCTCCTGATTAAGTCACCTAAAGCTGGTGAGACTATGCTTAGTTGCCTAAGGCGCCAGTTTCTAAGACCTTGTAATCAAAACTCTCAGTAAATTTAGAGGTATTCAGCTCCTAAGAGAGGTAGATCTTGGTTTCACTCATTGTCCAGACAGCTGCTGACTACAATAGAGCTTGGGATACCAAAACCACTCTCATAATGAGATTGCTTTTACCCTTCCTTATTTCCTTTGAATAAATGGACTACTAGGTGTAATGACATAAAGGAGCTAAGTCTTCATCTTATTTTAACCTTTCCCTGGTCATCCTCTTAATTTTGGCAAATTCAGTTATATGTCAGAGACATTCTAAAAGTCATAAACAGACATTTTCTTGTGTATCCACCCAGTTTAACTGATCTAAACAAAAATTGCATAGAAAAGCCATAGAAACCTAAAGAATTCTCAGGCTAAAATTCAACTCTAAGGTTAATAGTCCAGATGTAAGGAGATTCTGAAGACTGGTAATGTCTGCAGTGCTAAGAAATGTACCCATAGTTTTAGGCAACCAAACATGTTTTCATTCTTAATAAAAAGAATGACACTGGTCTGTTACTAATAAGTTATTTATTGTAGATCGTTTGTCACTTGATGCCAAAAGGTCTGTTTTTGATAATGCAAAGGCATAAAGCACTTCTAGTATAAACTATCGTGGAATTGGGTACATTCTGCCAAAAGAAAGACTTTAGAAAATAGTCCTATGTCCAGAAGACACAAGAGGCTTCCGAATAACCAGTTATTTCAAGATTGTGCAATTTGCACGTGTGCATGTTGCAGTGCCTTGGAGTGACAAGATAAATGGCAGAGAAAGACAGTGATGTAGAGGATCTCAGATAGAAGTCTCTCAACACACCAGTGACATTAATGGAAATTAACACACAGTGCATTGAAAGTGTTAAAGGTTGAAATAAAGATTAAATTAAAAGTTAAATAGAAATAGAAATGCTTACAATTTATCAGTTTGTTCTTTTTAAAATTGAGTATTTCCCTGAAAGTCTTTGAAAAGAAGTCATTTTTCAATGGAACTTCAGGCAAAAACATTAATGACAGCTCCAAAGAAGGTTATAAATTTCACAATCTGAAAGTGCACAAATATCGGCTTCAATTTGGTTGGTCAGAAAAAGCTGAAGACATTGTCATATGACCTCTTGTTGTCCAGTTAAAATAAACAACCTACACAGACAAAACTGATTAAACTCCATTTCCTGGATTTTTTTTAAGCCACGTGTCAAAGTTCAAATCATAAGACAAGGAAATCTTATGCATTCCTCTTCAGAGCTTTACCTGAATCTTTGCAGGCAGAGAGCAATTGCCAAACAGTGACTTTATACCTAAGCAAAAACACAGAAATGAAAGTTCCTATTCCCACATTGTGAAGTTGGATGTTACTTCATAACAGTCAGTGCATTGTAAGGAGAGTGTTCCTGATCAAAACACAGGTCACTGCTAGATGCAGAGTCCCATACATTTTCTTTAGCAGCAAACATGGATAAATAGCTTCCCTACTCCACTGCCCTACATACCTCTCTGTTGTGCCAGTACATTTAATAGCAAGACCAAGACATAAATACAGTGTCCAAGTTTAGGCTCATCCAGGGACAAAAGACCACAATTAGACTCAAATACCACAGACTTCAGAATGCCCAAAGGGCAGGCAGGGCTTAATTGCCACTTAATGTCCAACAAAAAACAGACCAGGCTACTCGGCTTGGGGAAGAAAATAGAAAATTAATGCAACATCAACTAAAGCATAAAACCCCAAACCACAACCAAAACAAAACAACATAGAGTGGTAAAAGAATGAAGAGCACAACCAGCCCTTTAAGACCACCTTCTCCCCACCTCTCCCCTCTGCCAGGCTCAGAGCCCTGATCCCAGTGTCCTTTTCTCTTCCCCCGCTGAATGGCTCAGAGTGGCAGAGAATGGGGATTCAGTCAGTCCTTTCCTGATAGCTTCTGCCCTTTGTCTCTCCTCAGGGTAGGCTGCTCTGCACCAGTTTTCCCTGCACCTCTGTGGGGTACCTCACACACCCAGCAGCCCTGCACAGCTGCTCCAATGTGTATTCATCTCAAAAGCTGCAGCTCCTCTCTGCCTCTTGTGTGGAGCCGCTCTGCGGCCCCCAGGCTCTTCAGCACAGCCTGCGCCATCGCCACCTCCTCACAAAGTCTCTCGCTCATCCGAGTGCACTCCCATGTAGCTGCTGGTGGCTCTCGGTCTAGCCATGTCCCTGNGGTGCCAGATTGGCCCAGCCGGGCAGGAGGTGGGTCTGAACCCAGAAGCTGGGGAAAGAGTCTGAGAACTCTTTAAAGGGCACTGCAGCCCCCTCCCCCTGTTACCAAGCATAACACAAAACCACGTTAATATGAGCTCAAATAACAAATAAAACACTCTGTTGGTACCCCTACAAAAATCCACACTGTTGTGTGACTGAATACTGTGCTCAGTCCCTGCTAACAGAATGATAGATGGAAAACAGTGTTGACACGCAAAGACAACTCATTCTATTATATTGATATACTGTCTGAACTAGAAATGGCATAACTCATGCTGAGAAGCAAGAGGTATAGCTGATCACACAGTGTTTCTAGTCTTCTTCAGAATCAAGCACACCATCTCTGTATGGCTTTAAATGCTCTCATCAAGAAGTGGCCTCACATAGGGTGGTCATCCTCACCAGCCTCTGAGGGATCAGTTTAGTGTCCTGAGCTCTCCAAGAGTCTGCATGACCTCTTCTTACCTGAGTGAGACATTTGCTGCATGGACATTGAAACAGCAGAGCCTTGAGGGTGGGTTGCCATCTTATTAGACACAATTGCGCAGAAATGGCTTTTCCCTCTTTGTGTAAGTAGCTGGTGTCTGCCTTTCAGGCAAGGGCTTTATCTCTTAGGAAGAGAACCTGGAGGTCAAAATCTACAACCAATACAGGAAAATCTGACGGAGGTAAACATTGCAAAAGCCTCCAAAATAGGTAAAGGAGATCCTCCACCATAAAAGTACAGGAAAGAACTGCCTAATAGTAATATGTGGCTGACTGCAGTGATAAATGAGATTGCCTTCAAAAATAACAAGATATTTTGCTTTTCTGCTTACTTTTTATTTTTATGAAGAGCGTAGATAGGAAGGCTAAAGGGAAAGAGTACAAAGCTTTGAAAAAGGTCACAACTAGGATGAAAAAATCAAAGATATGGGCATACTTAGCGAAGATGATGCTGGAAAAACCTTGGCAGAAGTGGCACGTGAACTGGACATGTTCACAGGTTAGCAAGAAATCCATAAAGGCCCAGAGGTCTATTGGTGAGCAGAAGCTAAACAGTCATTTTGTTAACAGTGCTGAAATGGGCATCATTATAGGTCCCTGAGTGTAGCCCATACATAAGGCTTTATAGAAGATTTTAAGGAAAGAATAATTATTAAATAAATGAGAAATTGCAATACAATCCTTCTTTTACTACAATTAGGCAAAGTCTGGCTCACTAGAGTTAGGTTAGCTATTACCTCTGAGTAAACATTTTGTGGTTGATTGGTTAGAGGGTTTTTTTTTTAAGAGCAGTGCAAAATAGCTTATTTAGACTTCAATAAAGTGGAGATACCACAGCACATCACTAGCTAATATAGAACAGGAGCTGTGAAGGGATGATAAGGAAACAAGCAGCTGATTTTAAGCAAATAACTAAAGAAACTTGGCACACTTAACTCATCAAAACACTTACATTGGGAGGAAAAACATCAGGAAGGAAGAAGAGTGAGGTACAAGAAAGTACAACATTGGCACAGGAAAAATCATATATAAACTGTCCATGAATAAATGCAATTTAGGCAGAAGAAGTTGTAGCTGGCAAAGGAGTACAACTGTGAAACAACCCCTTAACAGAAGCAGGGATGAAAATGCCAATTTTCTTTTAGAGGAAGCTAAGTAAATTTCCAAATGATTTACAGGACATGAATCCTTCTTATTTGCAGGATCAATGTTATTTATACAGACAGTGAATACCACTCCAAATCCTTTCTCTCTTGCAATACAGACTGCACGGGTCACCCCAGCAGCAATGACTTTGCCATGACCACCTTCATTTGTGAATTGCTCATCTCTAAAATTAAATAGATAATTTTAATATGCACTTTGTTTTCCTGTGCCCAGACACATATTAATCCCTGATGACCTGTACTGACTCACCTCGCATGCTGACGTTAAAGCTTATCTCATGACCCTGACTCGGCTAATGGATATGTTGAGTGATGCAGCCCCCTCTTGCCTCCCTCTTCAAGAAGCAGAGCTACTGACACCTCTCAGTCTCTTGGTACTGTGGTCAGACCCCTCAAGAGCATCAAGATCACTCTCAGATGCTGAGTGCTCAGTGATCATGTAGGGTGCAGACAGTTGGGGTATTTTCCTTGTTAATCTTTCCATTAGACTCAAATGCATGGAAGAAATATATAATATTAGAAGAATAAAATGTTTTAGCTTCAGATAACTCATCATGGAATCTCTAGTCATACTACAGGGCAGTACCTAATCTTAAAGGATTTACATCATGGAATCACAGAATGGTAGGGCTGGAAAGGACCTCTAAAGATCATCTAGTCCAACCCCCTGCTCAAGCAGGTCTGCCTAGATCAAGTCACTCAGGAACACATCCAGGCAAGTTTGGAAACCTCTAGAGAAGGTCACTCCACACCCTCCCTGGGCAGCCTGGGCNACCTAATCTTAAAGGATTTACATCATGGAATCACAGAATGGTAGGGCTGGAAAGGACCTCTAAAGATCATCTAGTCCAACCCCCTGCTCAAGCAGGTCTGCCTAGATCAAGTCACTCAGGAACACATCCAGGCAAGTTTGGAAACCTCTAGAGAAGGTCACTCCACACCCTCCCTGGGCAGCCTGGGCCAGGGCTCCCTCACCTCAACGGGAAAGAAGTTTTATGTGTTCAGCTTTTGTATAATTTATGTTTTGTATATTACCCCTAGTCCTATGACTGGATACAACCAAAAAAAGTGTAGCCCCATCTTATTGACCTTTTAAATATTTATAAGTATTTATGATGTCCCTCTTCAGTTTCTCTTTCTCCAGACTAAACAGCTCCAGTTCTTGAAGCCTTTCCTCATAAGGAAGATGCTCCTGTGCCCTGATCATCTTGCTGGCCCTGTGCTGGACTTTCTCCAGCAGTTCCCTGATCCTCTTGAGCTGGGGAGTCCAGAACTGGACACAGGACTACAGATGAGGCCTCACCAGGACAGAGTAGAGAAGTGTGGCTGGCTGAGTGTTGCAAAAGGAGTTGGTGAGGGGAAGGTGCTTTACTTTTTGTTTCTAAGCATCCTACTCTACTTTTAAGTATAAATACATTCATTTTCTCCAAATCAAGTCTGTTTTGCCTGTGATGCTAGCTCTCTGTCTTTATCTTGTCCCAACAGCTTTTTTATTGTCTCACTCTATTCTGTTGAGGCAGAGGAGTGAGAGAGGATGAGTGGGATCTGACAGCTCAACACCCAAGTCCACCTTCAGATCTGCATTCTCTGACCGAACCTGAATGAAGCTCGGAAAGGATTTGGAGCACGTCTCTCATGAGGAACAGCTGAGGAATGTGGGGCTGTTTAGGCTGGAGAAAAGAAGGCTCAGGGGAGACCGTCTCACTCTCTACAACTACCTGAAAGGAAGCTGTAGCAAGGTGGGAGTTGGTCTGTTCTCTCTAGTAACAAGCAATAGAACAAGAGGAAATGGCCTCAAGTTGTGCCAGGGGAGGTTCAGGCTGGATCTGAGGAGGAATTTCTTTGCTGACAGGGTTGTCAGGCATTGATAGGAGCTGCCCAGGGAGATGCTGGAGTCACTGTCCCTGGAGGGGTTTCAGAGATGGGTGGATGTTGCACTGAGGGAAATAGTCTAGTGGTTGATAGGACTGGAACAAAAAGCTGGACCTAAATAATAATAATCTTAAAGGTCTCTTCCAGCTGAAATGATTCTATGAATTCCTGTGCTTTTCCTGTCTGTTTAATTGCAAGTCCAGCTGTGATATCTCCTAATTTTTACTGATCAAATTACCTTTATATTGCTGTATTTGGTCTAATGAAGCTGCAAACTCTCTTTCATCACAAGTGCTTCCTGTTCTGCCTATAACTGTTCCTTTAGCAGTTGATCAGAACTGCATTCTGTAAATATGGCCATGTCTTGTATCATCCAATTTAAACTGTAGAGCAGACATCTGAATCAGGTTACTGTACTGTTACTGTTGTAATTTTTCTTCATTTTGTTTGAATTCTGTTTCCACTTTCTTAATGGTTTATACTTCTTGTTCCAGCTAACTTACAGTCTTCAAAATGTCAGTACCTCTGCTCTCCAGTTCTTGTATCTGTGCCACTAGTTTCTCTGTTCGTCACAAGCTGTAAATTCTTGATTATTTTGTTCTTTCTGTAATAAAAACATGCTGTATTCATCCATCTTCTGTTTTATTTCTTCTTGCAAAAATTCCACCTCGTATTGTCTAGGCGGTGTTGTATAGGGAATGTGAAACGTCAATAAGATAATGCTATGTTTGTACAAACACTGCACAGTTCACACTGCTCCATGTTCAAATCACCAAACACAAAGCTCTTCACATTTCCTAGCTGTTGTTTGAGTGTTTCTGATTCTGTACTGAGATCTTTAGCCTTTTATAACAGAATATATACTGCCTTTGTTGTTTTATTTCTTTATGTGACATTCATGTCTTAATCTGTGTTGACACTTTATAGAAGTTACCCTTATAAACAAGGCTGTCTCTCTGAATTAAGAATCCTTTTTTTGAAGAGCTGAACTCTGCTTTGTCAGAGGGGTTGGACTAGTTGATCATTAAAGGTCCTTTCCAACCCCTACTATTCTATGATTCTACGATTCCAACACCGTTCTATTTAAAAAGAGAAAATCAAGTTCTAGTGAGTTCTAGGAATCAGGATCCAAAAGAGAACAGGATAAAATTCCTCTCTCAAACACATCAAGGCATCTTAGGAAATGTCTGTCAGAGTTCAAAATGTGCTGGATGATGCCCTTAGTCATATGGTTTAGTTTTAGGTTGCCCTTTGAGGAGTAGGGAGTTGGGACTCTATAATCCTTATGAGTCCCCTCCCCATAATACCCAGAAAGAACCAATGAAGCTTCATTTCATCAGAAACCACATAAACAGTGACTTTTTGTACTTCTCTGCTTCAGCTCATTCATATCTATCAAATGACTGCTATAGAGTATCTCTTGTTTGCACCTAGAAAAGTTGAGAGTTCTCTCTCTGACATTATCACAGTGTAAGGTTTTCCAGGTGCTTCAGTTAGAGGACCACAAAATTTATCAGTCTTTAGCTGTTCATATAACGTAAGAATGGGTTGAGAAAGGTTATTACTTGACTGTGAGGCTAAATTTAGCTGTTTTCAGGGTTTCTTATTGCCTTTTAGACAAGGATATAAGTGTACATATCCTTACTGGGGTCCTAATTTTTCTGCTATTTCGTTTCCCTGTCTCAATTTTCCAACAATAAAGGACATTTCTTTCATTTTACTCTGCTGTTCACAATTCTTCACACTGCCTACTCCTCTTCACCCCTATTTACCATGCTGTCTGAAAAGGGAGAAAAGGGAAAAGCTTTAAGAGTGTGGATATGGTACCAAATAAAAGCCAGCATTGATACCTTGATGAGCATAAAAGGGCAAGAGCCCCTGAGGTGAGTCTAAAAGGAGATGTAAAGAGTGCTGGTTGGTGTAATTGTCAGAGAGCTGCAGGGATGCAAGGGCTGGAGCTTTTATGGCCTTTAGGGTTGCAAGTTTCTGCAGGGAAGAGATGCTCTGATGAAATCTACAAGAAGCTAGAAGTACAGAAATGATCAAGATTGTGGCTTACCTGGATCCAAAGAAAAGCTTTGCTTCAAAAGCATTAAGTGCAAAGTGCAGTCTCTGATTCAGCAATACACTGAAATATGGGAGCTCTCATGTTAGTGCTATTACTCATTTGCCAAAAGTTGTTTATATCTTTTATGCTTCATACCAAAGCATGCAGCTTTTGAGAGCTTCCAGCCCTAAATGCCAGACTTAAAGACATATCTATCTGTGTTTGATCCTGGGACGTTTCAAGCACCTTCAGATACTGCTGAGAACCCTTGCATAGTTTTCTTGGGTGAGAATGAATCACACCAAGTACTTCTCAGGAGTGCGTAACTGAACAGCATTTGTTGTTACAACAGAATTTTCTGAAGAAAAAAATTAAAATAGAGGCTTGCCTTGTATTCAGAATTGAAAGATTCACTCTTATTGAATGCATAACTTCTTTTGTCATGTTTCTGTATGTCTGCAGGCTACAGCATCCTTGTAGGTGAGAAGTTTGCTTTCAGTAGACTAACAAGTATGCCTTCCAGCTGGACGCAAGGACTACATTACTTGCTGTACTGTAAGGACAGTATGGATTGCTTTTCTCTTACACTCTTAATTTTAGCCCTAACTTCATCAAAAGTTAAAGAGCCTGGAGATATTGAAACTTGATGTGATAAATGGCTGTGGAGTCTGGATTGGAGTGCCACAGTCATGTTTGACTGACCTGCTGTCCTGCCCTGGCACAGCAGCTGTTGGCATTGTGGAGGAAGCTGTCAGACAGACCTGTCACCTTGTTCAATGTTTGTGAAGGACTGAGCATGTGAGGACTGAGGAAAGCCTTCCTCTTGCCACCACCAATGTCTTTTAAAGCGAGGGAAGGGTTCCCTGAGCTGTCTGAGGTGTTCCTCCTGCTGCCAAAAGGGTGGGAAGGAAATGCCGATGATAGCTCCTATTCCACACACTGTTACTCCCTCTTTCTGGGGCTCTTCTATACCCTGCAGGAGCCTATGGTAGAGCTAGGTCAGAAAGGCTTCCTGAAATATCATTGAATTGGGAAAATGTCTGGATCGGTGTTTGTAGGTATATGAAGGTTCTCAGGAAGCATCACACAAACAAAAATGTTTGAAGTATGTTTGTTCCAAAGTTTACATTTGAGTTTTATGGGGTTTTTGATCCCTGCAGAATGTAACAGAGTAAGAATGATTTTCCATTTTCTTAATTAAAGAGTACATTTGAAATCATGAAGAACTTCAATGATAATCAACCTTGTATTGTCTTCCGAATCAATTTACTTCCACCTCCTGTAACAATGGAGTTAAAAATCAAAATGTATGTGACTGTGGCACAGTAGCAAACTCTCTGGCTGCAGAATGAAATATTCTGACCTTGTGTGTAAAGAAAAATATTTTTGTCATTGCAAACATTGTGAATCTGTGATGGCTTAACCTTGACTAAGGGACAAACTCCTACCCAGCTGTTCACTCACTTCTCATTAATAGGACAGGGGTAGAAAATAGAACGAAAAAGTGAATGGGTTAAGATAAGGACAAGGAGATCACTTACCTGGTGCCATGGGTAACGAAGAATTCATTTGGGGAAATGTAATTTACTGCTAATTAAAGCACATTTTGTCAATAAGAAACAAACCCAAACAGTAAAACAATAACTATTCTCCATCCCTTTCCGTGAACATTGACTTGAGACTGAGGGACAGGAAAGACTGGAAAGAACTTGTGCCCCCCTTCCCACTCACCTTCCCCAATCTCACTTTCAGCCCCTCACTCCCAGCTGCTCTCCCCTGAGGAGCACAGGGTGGGCTGGGGGTTGCAGTGGGTCCATAGGAGCCCCTCTGGTCCACTCCTGCCTCCTCCCACTCTCTCTGCTCCAGCACAGGCCCTTCCCCAGGATGCATCCTTCAGGGCCAACCTGCTCCCGTTGGGGCTCTCCCTGGCCACAGCTCCTGCAGGAAATCTCCCCTTGCTGTGGCCTGCATCCTCCCCGGGCTGCAGGGTGGGTCTGTGCTCCTGCAGAGTCTCTCCAGGTCTCTCCTTTCTCTCCCATATTTGCTCTGGCACTCCTCACTTGGCTGAGGGGCTCAGCTGTATCCTGCATTGAGACTGGCTGGGACCAGCCCAGGGCAGCCACAGCATCTCCCCACAGAGACCACCTGCCTACACCTGGGCACAGACACCTAATACCCTGGATGATGCTGCCTCTTCAGCTTTCCTTTTCCCTACAAACTCTGTTTCAAGAGATAAATCAAGAAATTGACCGTTTGAATGAGCAGATGAAGAGGCTCCAGACTTTCAGACACAGGTGCATTTCTTCCACACCAGGACTGAGCACAACCAAATGAAAGCCCCTCATGGAAATCATCCTTCTCCTCCTCTCATTCTCCTTACTTGCATCATTTTTACTTTCTGCATCAGATTTTCTTTCCTACTTTTTTCTCAGGAAGTGGATCATCTCTATTTCCACCCACTCACCCCACACAAACCAAACTAATTGCTAAATGTGGGATCTTACCCAAATTTACCTATTTTTCTCACTGAACTGTTGGCAGCAGTGAAAGGATTTTTCCCCCTCTTCCAAGAAAGATGAAAACTCTCTTCTAAAAGTACACTTGGTGCTGGCACAAGCCTGATAGTTATATAGATGTAAATCTCTTTTTCTGTGGAATGGATTCATCCCTAATAGCTGCCTTGCAACCTCTTCAGAGTGTTTTTATCCATACGGGTGCTCTCTGCTTTAAAGAAAATCTGTACAGAGAGGTGAAAAGAGTTTTCATTCCCAACTGCATCACAAATCTGTCCCCTCTGCTAAAGCTCTGACCTCATTTTTGAGCTAATGCTAGAAAACACTCATTTTAAATGTGCAAGAAATTATAAAAAACTTGTGTTTCAGAATTTTTCTCCCAGGTAAAAGTTTTCACAGAAGACAGAATAAAACCTGAGCAATACTGAAAAACACAACAGTAGAGACATATGATGTGTCTGCCTGATGTGCCATGAAGTCCTGGAAATGCCAAGAGTTTTTATCCAGTTAGGTTTACACCAGTGAAGTCTCCAAGTTTGTTGCAAATCTGCCCTTGGTACAAAGAGAATTTATTTCCAAAACAGCTAGAAGTTAAACACATGCTGGTATTCCATCAGGATCAAATAAAATCAAATACTTTTCATAGAGTCATAGAATCATAGAATAGCCTAGGATGGATGCAACCTTGAAAGCACTCCATTCAGCCTTTCATGGGAAAGGGAGNTAGGTCAGAAAGGCTTCCTGAAATATCATTGAATTGGGAAAATGTCTGGATCGGTGTTTGTAGGTATATGAAGGTTCTCAGGAAGCATCACACAAACAAAAATGTTTGAAGTATGTTTGTTCCAAAGTTTACATTTGAGTTTTATGGGGTTTTTGATCCCTGCAGAATGTAACAGAGTAAGAATGATTTTCCATTTTCTTAATTAAAGAGTACATTTGAAATCATGAAGAACTTCAATGATAATCAACCTTGTATTGTCTTCCGAATCAATTTACTTCCACCTCCTGTAACAATGGAGTTAAAAATCAAAATGTATGTGACTGTGGCACAGTAGCAAACTCTCTGGCTGCAGAATGAAATATTCTGACCTTGTGTGTAAAGAAAAATATTTTTGTCATTGCAAACATTGTGAATCTGTGATGGCTTAACCTTGACTAAGGGACAAACTCCTACCCAGCTGTTCACTCACTTCTCATTAATAGGACAGGGGTAGAAAATAGAACGAAAAAGTGAATGGGTTAAGATAAGGACAAGGAGATCACTTACCTGGTGCCATGGGTAACGAAGAATTCATTTGGGGAAATGTAATTTACTGCTAATTAAAGCACATTTTGTCAATAAGAAACAAACCCAAACAGTAAAACAATAACTATTCTCCATCCCTTTCCGTGAACATTGACTTGAGACTGAGGGACAGGAAAGACTGGAAAGAACTTGTGCCCCCCTTCCCACTCACCTTCCCCAATCTCACTTTCAGCCCCTCACTCTCAGCTGCTCTCCCCTGAGGAGCACAGGGTGGGCTGGGGGTTGCAGTGGGTCCATAGGAGCCCCTCTGGTCCACTCCTGCCTCCTCCCACTCTCTCTGCTCCAGCACAGGCCCTTCCCCAGGATGCATCCTTCAGGGCCAACCTGCTCCCGTTGGGGCTCTCCCTGGCCACAGCTCCTGCAGGAAATCTCCCCTTGCTGTGGCCTGCATCCTCCCCGGGCTGCAGGGTGGGTCTGTGCTCCTGCAGAGTCTCTCCAGGTCTCTCCTTTCTCTCCCATATTTGCTCTGGCACTCCTCACTTGGCTGAGGGGCTCAGCTGTATCCTGCATTGAGACTGGCTGGGACCAGCCCAGGGCAGCCACAGCATCTCCCCACAGAGACCACCTGCCTACACCTGGGCACAGACACCTAATACCCTGGATGATGCTGCCTCTTCAGCTTTCCTTTTCCCTACAAACTCTGTTTCAAGAGATAAATCAAGAAATTGACCGTTTGAATGAGCAGATGAAGAGGCTCCAGACTTTCAGACACAGGTGCATTTCTTCCACACCAGGACTGAGCACAACCAAATGAAAGCCCCTCATGGAAATCATCCTTCTCCTCCTCTCATTCTCCTNCCAACTCTGCCCTTGCTACAAAGAGAATTTATTTCCAAAACAGCTAGAAGTTAAACACATGCTGGTATTCCATCAGGATCAAATAAAATCAAATACTTTTCATAGAGTCATAGAATCATAGAATAGCCTAGGATGGATGCAACCTTGAAAGCACTCCATTCAGCCTTTCATGGGAAAGGGAGTGTAGGGCAAACCTTGCAGACCACCCATCCATGTTGTATCTTCCCAGTTTGTCTAGGTATAGGCTGTGGGAAACAGTGTTGAACACATTGCTGAAGTTCAGTTATCACATCTGCTCAGTCAAGGTCTGTGCAGACTCTTTCCAGAGAAGAGAGCGCTGCTAGACTTTTCTGCAAGGTTCAGTTCCCTCCCATGTCTGAGATCATCTGCATCTTTTATCTTGTCTGTGCTTATCCATATGGTGTTGTTTTCATTCCTGCTGAGGTTGTTCCTGTTTTCAGAGAATAAAAATACCAATTGGATCACAAATCAGCACTGTATATTAGCTATTAGCAGAAGAAGGAATGAAAACTAAGGACCTCACTGACACAAGTGAATTCTCTGAGATGGAGCTACACATCGTTATTTCTCTAAACCTTTATCCAATAGGATGACTCACCTAACTTGTTCTGTTCATTTGTTATGTATCAGATAAACTAACTTGTGAATTCCAGTCTGGAAAGCAAAACACCTAAACATTTGGTCTGATAACACTAAATGCCACCAGAATTCAATCTCTCTGTGTATCTGGATCTCCATGGCAGCATTTAAGATAGACACATATGTGGCTGATAAATATCTGAATGACAGATAAAGGAATAAAAGAATGACAGGTATGTGAATTCTTTTTTTTTATCAAACATATGATAAAAAGGGAGCCAGATTGCCTCAAACCTTTTTATCAAACATATGATAAAAAGGGAGCCAGATTGCCTCAAACCTTTTTATCAAACATATGATAAAAAGGNATCTGCATCTTTTATCTTGTCTGTGCTTATCCATATGGTGTTGTTTTCATTCCTGCTGAGGTTGTTCCTGTTTTCAGAGAATAAAAATACCAATTGGATCACAAATCAGCACTGTATATTAGCTATTAGCAGAAGAAGGAATGAAAACTAAGGACCTCACTGACACAAGTGAATTCTCTGAGATGGAGCTACACATCGTTATTTCTCTAAACCTTTATCCAATAGGATGACTCACCTAACTTGTTCTGTTCATTTGTTATGTATCAGATAAACTAACTTGTGAATTCCAGTCTGGAAAGCAAAACACCTAAACATTTGGTCTGATAACACTAAATGCCACCAGAATTCAATCTCTCTGTGTATCTGGATCTCCATGGCAGCATTTAAGATAGACACATATGTGGCTGATAAATATCTGAATGACAGATAAAGGAATAAAAGAATGACAGGTATGTGAATTCTTTTTTTTTATCAAACATATGATAAAAAGGGAGCCAGATTGCCTCAAACCTTTATCACAAGTAAATCTAGAAAGAGTCTCAGATGGTGCCTCAATCTGTAAAGCTGCTGTTTCGTTGTAGTGGAATAAATGTTAATTTCATCTAGATAACAATTCTGGCAACACACTAAGAATATTCTCCTCACATCAGGAACAACACAAAATCTGTTCATTCTTTCTCTCTCCAACCAAATAAATTAGCCATCTACCTTAGAGAATTAAAGCCACGCAGTCTCCCTTTAACTGTTTTCCTACTATCATTCATCTTTGTCGGGACTTGGAGTGCCTGAATTCAGTATATTTTGTACTTTGCAAATTTTGCTAGCAAAAAATCCTGTAAAATAAATCTTTGGCTTGGATCATCCTAAAAACATAACATCTCTACACAGGAAACACATAGGCTTGACCATCAACTAAATTCTTCGCAGTTAAGAATGGCATTGTGGGATGCAGTAAGAAGAGTGTGACCGGCAGGTCGAGGGAGGTTCTGCTTCCCCTCTACTCTTCCCTGGTGAGGCCTCATCTGGAGTCCTGAATCCAGTTCTGGGTTCCTCAGCTCAAGAGGGACAATGAACTGCTGGAGAGAGTCCAGCACAGGGCCACCAAGATGATCAGGGAACCGGAGTATCTTTAACATGAGGAAAGGCTGCGGGCACTGGAGCTGTTTAGTCTGGAGAACAGGAGACTGAGAGAGATATCTAAATGGTGGGTGTCAGGAGGTTAGGGCAGCACTTTTTTCTATTGTAGTTAACAACAGGATAAGGGGTAATGAGATGAAGCTGGAACACAAAAAGTTCCATTTTAACATAGAAAAAAACTTATGTCACTGTTCAGTTGAAGGAGCCCTGGCCCAGGCTGCCCAGGGAGGGTGTGGAGTCTCCTTCCTTGGAGGTCTTCAAGACCTGCCTGGATGCGTTCCTGTGTGATCTAGGTAGACCTGTTTCTGCAGGGGGATTGAACTAGATGATCTCTAAAGATCTCTTCCAACCCTACCATTCTAGGATTCTAAGACACAAAATTTTTTATATCATGTTGCACACAGAGTTGTAGAAAAGAAACCTTGCAAGATGAAATTATATCCACATTGAAATACAACATTCTCTTGCTATGTAGAACAGACAGACATTCAAAAGGCATGAATGTTTGGTCCTTAGAGAGATCTCACCAAGTCAACAAATAGACTGATATGTGTTTGGGATAGTTGCCATTTTCATTAGTTAGGACACATAGTTTTTAATGCTTACAGGTCTTCTGTCTATTTCATTGTCAGAAATATTTCCTACCGTGCTTTTCTCTAATAACTGACAATGTATTTAGCCTTTCAGTAACCCATTAAGGTAGTGCAGCACAGATGAATTTTCTTTATCTGAAAAGAGTTAGGGCAAGTCCTAAATAGATTTATTCATTCCAAACTGGAAATTTGACCTATTGGCACAGATGAAATTACACATTTACTAATATTTGAATGCTTAAGTATTATTCCCATTGCCTAAATTATGAACTTCAGTCCAGGATGTTTTCTGTTAAGGGATTTTGCCTTTTTCCCTTATCCAGTTGTTGAACCAAGCAGGGATGCTCTTATCTGAGAATTTTCACACCTAGTCACTTTCCTTAAATTCTAGTTGGTCTGTTACATTGATTTATTTCTCTCTAGTGCTTCACAGAGTTTATCTTGTGAGAAGGACATGTGAGTCCTGGAAATATCTAAACCAAAGAGAATATGTTAAACTGGTCAGAATAATAAACCCAAACTATATTAATTATCCACAGTGCAGACACCACTCCAGTCACATTATAAACTGATTTCTCATTTGTTGCAGGACACCATTATAAAGAATTGTTACACACAGCCAAATGGAATAAAGAGATTAATACAAACAGTTCATTTTTCAACTGCATTTTATTTGTAATACCTTTTCTTGGCAGATGTTATCCTCACAAATAAATGAATGTGCTGAAGTAACAAAGTGGACAGGTATTGATGGTAGAAATTGATCTGCATTTGTTAATGTACTTTGGCTGCAGCAAGCACATTAAGTAATTAAAGTGCTAAAGAAGATCTTCCCATCCAGACACACAATATACCGTGTTCCATTAATGCAAGGACAAAGGCCAACTGTTTTTTCCATTGCATCTCAAGTGCACCTTGTCTGCAGTATACACACCATATAGTTTGATTGCCTTCATGGAATTAAACTATCCAGTAATGCAAACAGTTGTTATCTCAAGGCAACTTTAAAGGATGAAGTGTCAAAAAAGAGTAATGGTTTGAGGTTTCCAAAGTAAGCCATTTTAAAAGGATCTGATGTGAGATGCTGTACAGTTTTTCATCATGAAAATTAGACTTTGGGAGGGATCTGGGAGTGTTGGTTGACAGCGGTTGAACATGAGCCAGCAGTGTGTCCAGGTGGGCAAGAAGGCCAAGGGCATCCTGGCCTGGATTAGGAACAGTGTTGTCAGCAGGAGCAGGGAGTGATCATTGCCCTGGACTCGGCTTTGGTGAGGCCACACCTCAAATGCTGTGTCTAGTTCTAGCAACGTGGGGATCAGTCTGTTCTCTCTGGTAACAAGCAATAGAACAAGGGGAAACGGCCTCAAGTTGTGCCAGGGGAGGTTGAGGCTGAATCTGAGGAGTAATTTCTTTGCTGACAGGGTTGTCAGGCATTGGAAGGGGCTGCCCAAGGTGGTGCTGGAGTCACTGTCCCTGGAGGGGTTTCAGAGATGGGTGGATGTTGCACTGAGGGAAATGGTGTCATGGTTGATAGAGCTGGGACAAAGGCTGAACTGGATGATCTTAAAGGTCTCTTCCAGCTGAAATGATTCTATGATTCCATATCTGGAAAATAAGTCTGAGACACTCTGAAACAAACTTTTCCCATTCAAAATGATGTTTTCTGTCATCACAGCATCTGAACATTTGTGATTGTACTCTTTTAAGAACAATCTTCTGAGATGTTATAACTACTCCCATGTTTGTAGATAATAGCTGATAAGCCCACTTCAAGAGATTCCCTGAACTCATTACTCACTCCAACAGATAATAATGGTCATATATTCTCGAGGTTTGGAACAGTTAATTAAAATGCACCTTAAGCTGTGGAGGTATATGGACTGTATTGCCAAGAGATAGGATTTCTTCAAATACAAGGCAGGACAATAGAGCTGAACAACAAGTCCTAGCTGCTAGGTAGTACTTCCTCTTTGAAAATGATAGGGATGTAACAGCAAGAGAAATTACTGGTGTGGGGTTTTTTATTTCAACCCTAGTTTTCTTGGCAATGTGATTTTTTTCATATATAGTTCCCAACAATCACTAATGCAGAGCTGAAAGCAGGCATGTGCAGTGTCAGAGGAAAAATTCTGGACAACATAGTTATTTAAAACAAACACGTGTCTGAAAGCCCAGAAATGTTACATGAGTTTGAGAGCTTATGAGAACTCCACGTGTCATCATACCACTCCTCAACCGAAATGGGCCAAGTTCACCACCTGTTCTGCTCCCATTTGGTGCCCATGTATCACAAGAACTGTCTGAGTCATATCTGGAGAGAGTCACCTTTCACACATGGGATGGTAGCTGATTTTTCTTGGTCATGAACTCTTGAATAACTATTCATTAAATGAACTTATTTAAAATTACAAGTTACACAACATTCAGCAAATTGGCTGCTGCTGAGTTACAAGTGACAGGGGAAAAAAAGTTTCTGTGTTATCTGTCATTCACTTTCTAGTTTGCTTTCTGATCAAAGTCTTGTTAGAGTTGTCTCAGCATTTTCCTACCTTAAGAAAGATATTTTGAAGAATGAGTAAAAGTTTTAAAGTGATTTCTGATCCAAAGACAAAAGAGGTTGATACTTATCCAGAGCACAGTTTGGTATAGATACTCTGGCTATCCAGGTGGATAGCTTTGTACACACTAGGATGTAAGCATACAGACATTCTGCTTGCTCCTGGAAGACTAATATTAAAATATATCATACAGACAGTGCTAGCCAAGAGGAATGTCATGCAAACAGATGGGATCCACTCTCTTAGGAAATCAAAATGCAAGGTGTGATATTAGATTAAAATCTTGGATAAAAAAATTATAGTTAAAAAGAGAAGAAAAACTAAAATGAAGCTTTTGGGATTTAGCCAGTTATTAATGCTCATCAGTCATTAATCTGGAAGACAGCTCATTCTATCATCTATAATATTAAAAATTGACCACCATGAGATTTTCTTTAAAGCTTTTGGTGATTAATTGGGCAGTGCTTTGCCAGTTTTTATGAATTCAACTCATAAAATAAAAATATTTCTACAAGCAGAGATTTGGAATTTACAGCACTGCCCTATAGAGTTCCAGAGAGTGGCTGCTATCACGCTTAAGAGAATCCATTAAATTCAGCAAAGCAAAAGTTTTCATTTAATGAGCTAAAACCATGTCTTTGAGGTGAATTTCTACTTGAACCAATAGACTTTATACAATTAGTGGTTTCTTTTCATTTGTGGCTCTTCTTGAGAGACAGCTGTGATCTTCATTGGTGCACTCAGGTCTAACTGTTTCAGCTGCTGAGTATTTGTGCTTAATGATATTGTGAAAAATTGATGACATAAATCCCACAAATTCTTACAATCAGGTGGCATTAAGTTACAGCATTGAAAACTGGGCTCCTTCAGGATGTGATACATTGTTACTGAATCACGGAATCTTAAGGGCTGGAAGGGACCTTGAAAGATCATCTGGTCTAACTCCCCTGCCAGAGCAGGACCACCTAGAGTAGGTCACACAGGAACTCGTCCAGGTGAGTTTGGAATGTTCCCAGAGAAGGAGACTCCACAAGCCATCTGGGCAGCCTGTTCCAGTGCTCCTTCACCTGAACAGGGAAGAAATTCTTCCTTGTATTTCGTTGGAACCTCTTCTATTCCAGCTTATACCTATTGCCCCTTGTCCTATCCTTGACCATCACTGAGCACAGCCTGCTCCATCCACCTCACACCCGCCCTTTACATATTTGTAAACATTAATGAGGTCATTCTTGAGGAACTGGACACAGTAACATCAAGGTTTAAGCTGTAGAACATGGCATATAGAAGATAAGCAGAACTTAATTTGATTTGTAAACTGTATTTTTCAGCTAAAATCACTTTTTAATGTTAATCAAATTTTGTGCTGCAAGCTAAGCAGCTAGATGAATTACTGGAGAACACGGTGCTGATAACACAGGCAGACGGTGTCTAATGCATGGGCTGAAATGGAGTGATGCAGAAGGAAACTGTAGAATGTTGTTTCAATGCTATGGTCAGAGTCAACCTAAAGTCAGGAATCAATGAGGCTGGAAGGGAACTTGGACAGTCTCCAGCCCAATGCCTACTCCAAGTAGGACTGATCACTGAATTTGGACCAAACAGCTCAGAGCCATGTCCAGTCAGGTCTTGAAAACTTCCATGCATGGAGATATCCCAGCTTCTCTGGACAGCAAATTCCAGAGCATTACTATCCTCATAGGATTTTTGGTTTTCTCCCTTGCAATCAAGAACTGTAGGAAGGGACCAGGTCTAGCTGTTCCCTCAACAGCTTGTCCTATATTTAAAGACAAGATTTGCTGCTGGTAATTATGCCATGCTTCCTCTAGGGATATGCACAGTGTGTAACAATGTGATAACACACTCTGAACACAGATAACTTCATCTGCCTCAATTAGTTGCTGTTTGCAAAGTGCTATAGTGAGGAAAAGTGCCAGAGGAGCTGCAAAGCCTCACAATCACCCTCACATGAAAACTTGGAGAATAGCGTCCTGTTCCCTAGAATTTGAACACAAGGAACATAGTGTTTTTTGTTGTTTTTTTTAAGCATCTCATAGCTATTTTATTTCCAGAGCTGCTCATTCGGTAATTTTTTAATTGTAATTTCTTTCTTGTTTAGAATAATTGCACTAACACAGTCTGTTCTGGTGTCATGTTTCTTGATTGTTCTAGTTAAGTTCAGCACTTTAACACTGTGTCACTTCACTTGTTCTTGAGTAATCAAATGTTGCAGCACATGCAAATACATCTTTTCACAAGCCTGAGGGCTTAGCCTCCCTTTCTCTACACACATATAGAGCTAAGTAGTTCCCAGCAATTGACACAGGTCCATCTGTAGCTCTATGAATGAGGAACTGCAGTCAACATTGGAAGTGCAGTTTGGTATAAATGTAAATTACATCAGCTGAAATTGAAGCTCCTTTCTGACACAATTCACTAAGAAAGTCATCAAAGCAGCTATGTAAATGTCACTTGGATTGGGCTGATATTTGCTTTCCTTAATCATAGAATCACAAAATGGTAGGGATTGGAAGGGATCTTTAGAGATCATCCAGTCCAACCCCCTGCAGAAGCAGCTCCCACCTACATCACGTCACACAGGAACATGTTCAGGCAGGTTTTGAAGACCTCCAAGGAACGAGCCTCCACATCCTCCCTGGGCAGCCTCGGCCAGGGCTCCCTCACCTGAACAGTGACGTAGGTTTTTTTCTATGTTAAAATGGAACTTTTTGTGTTCCAGCTTCATCCCATCACCACTTGTCCTGTTGCAGAGTCAATAGAAAAAAATGGGATGCCCCAACCTCCTGAGATCAGATAGTATCCAGATGTTAAGGAACAAAATTCAACAATTAGCCAGTTTGGAGGTTACACAAACACACCATCACACTGTTATGTGCTCTTGTCAGAAATAACAGATCAATTCAGAGATACCTGGCTTGGAGATAATCCCATGTTCCATAGGGGCTCACTGTACTACTCTAGTTACGTCCCAGTAAAGAGATGATCCTTCATTTTTCATTTCTGACAGAAAGTTCTCCTTTGCCAAGAGAAAAAAAAAAAAAAAAAGAGAGAAAAAGAAAATTGCAGACCACCACAGTCTAATGTTCTCTTCATCTAAGATGAAGATCTGCCAAATTCAGTGTGTGAAGCATTATCTCAGAGTCCTGTTTACAACCTATCCAATCCTCTTATTTCTGAATCTAGATTGTACTAATTCTGTGATAATGCCTTGGTTAGAAAACCAATTAGATGAGTTAAAGTTGATCTTTAGCTCATTTCTCTGTTAAGTGACATGACACAGAACCCAATCAGACATACTTGATGTAGTATTTAGGGTTAGGTAAGTCAGAGCATTGCTTATTTGAAGGAGGAAGAAAATTTCCAGAGATTAGAGCATCCTACTTTTCACTGACTATTTTGATCATCGGTCAACAGAGTTTGTTGACGTTCACATCGTGTGACACATAGTCTCCACTCTATTTAGTTTCCAACTTTTCCCCCTACCACTTGCTTTGGAGATTGCATCTCTCTTCAGCAGTCACAGAGTGCTTGAAAAAGGAAGACTGATACACTAAGTAAGCAAATGAGAGAACATCTTCCCCAATTGTCATGAAAATAACTCATCACACATGATTTTCTTAAAGCCAGAAATTTGGTACACTTTGGGACATTGATGTTTAGCTTGCTGGACACCAACACCTCAGCTACTTTCATGAGTAGGGGCTTGTGCTACAATACTTTTAGTCCTATCAGTTCAGTGTAGGAGGTTCTCAACTGTCACTGTATGACCATATGTGTAGTCATTGCCTTCTTACTCCTGAGCTTTCCCTTCTGGGTTTTTTCAGGGTTTTTTGGAAGGTATCTTCTTTTACCTTAAAGTGAAGATCTCTTCAAGAGTCAGAGAAATAACGTTTTCATGCCAAGAAAAAAAGTCAGTTCTGTCAATACTTCTGTTCCAAGGGATAGCACTCATTACTCCAGAAATCTATCACTCTTCAGCATGCTTATTAGCCTTCTTCTTTTCTCATTTTTTCAGCTCCATTTATATAAAAGAGAATCTATGCATCATAAATGAACTAGGTAAGTATTTTCAAAATTACATAGATTTATAGTCCAAAAGTTATTTGAATTTCATTACAGGTGGGAAGTCTGAAAAGGTGCTTATTGCTATGAACAAAGTAACAAGATTTGCCTCTCTCCAACACTTTCAAATTATTATTTTTTTACATCTCCTGACATTGTACCTCAAAGATGCCAGGAAATAATGTCTGAATCTCTGAATATGAGCTGTATTTTCCAGGTATCCCTCCTAAGAAGAAAAGATTTTCATAGAATCATAGAATGGTAGGGGTTGGAAGGGACCTCTAAAGATCATCTAGTCCAACTCCCTGCTCAAGCGGGTCTGCCTAGATCAGGTCACACAGGAATGCATCCAGGCAGGTCTTGAAGACCTCCAAGGAAGGAGACTCCACACTCTCCCTGGGCAGCCTGTGCCAGGGTTCCCTCACCTCAACAGTGACAGAGTTTTTTCTTATGTTTAGGTCGAACTTTTTGTGTTCCAGCTTCATCCCACTTTTGATTGCCAAACTCCAGTTTGCTGTGGAAATGAGCTGCTACATTTTGTCTCTGAAGAGATGATTTCATGACTAAGTACACTGAAACACAGTCGTTTTGCCATATAAAGGATTAGTATGTTAAGGCAGAAGATCCTGTTATCAGCACCTCTGAATGGTACAGATGCCTGGTCTGACATTTGTAGGTTTTTGTCAACTCTGACACCAGTGATCTTTTTTTTTTCTCCCCAGGGCAACATTGCATTCCTTTCAGAAGAAGCTCTGGACATCATTTTTGCACTCATTTTAAATCATTAACACCCTTTACACTACTATGTTAGACACAATTGTAGCCTGGAGTGTGAGAACTGAAAAGACTGATAAGCAATTAATTGATCTAGACCTGTGATTGGCAGGTAACAGATTAAGTTGATCCTAGTGTTATAATACATCATTGCCAGAATCCTAGCCTTATGAAGTCACTATTTCACCTTCTGTGTGCCCTCTATTCGCTCACAGACTCCAGCCGTTACACTGTGAACTCAGTAGAAGTGGATATGGAGTTTTTTTCTCTGTCAAATAGATTTTGAAAAGCTTTAAGAAAAAAAGGTGCAGAAGAATTGCTCCTGACAGAACCAGGCAAATCAATTAATTGATCTCTGGCAGTCAGGGATAATTTTATTTCCTACTCTATTAAGGAAAATTAGAATGAGTTAGCTAATTTCACTAGAGAAAATATCTGTCACCAGTTATTAAGCAGCACATGGTGGAGAGACTTAAGGATGGAAAACTTTAAAACGTTTTCTTTCAGAAATTGCATTACTTATTACTCAACCCTTAGAACTCTGGCATGAAACAGCATTGCAAATCCTTTGGTTTGACCAAATAAAAGATTCTTTCTCACTTTACAGTGATACCTACAGCATTTAACCTTTGATGGCAATAAATACTGACACTGTTATGTTTATGCTTCAGAAGAAGATAAATCCAGCAGTAACTGACCAAAGTAAACTAGCTGCAACAATTACCTAAACAGAATTTACTGATGCCTGTTTCTGTTATATATGTCAGTAAGCATAACAAATATCTACGAAAACCCCACCTTCATTACTTTTGTATCAGAGACTCTTTGTCACACATATTGGTTAAGAAACATGGTTCAAATTTCAGAAGGTGTAATTAAGATAGATTAAGGAGTTTCCAATTCTTCTGAGGAGGGAGAGGTGGCAACTGGCTATGTGAGTGTGTGCAGAATTCAGAGTGGTTTCCAGTGTAACAAAAAAGGGAGCAGGACCACTATTGGACTAACATTTTGGACCACTTTGACTCTGTGGCTTATTGCCAGTGATTCACTTGCTTAATCATGTTTATTAACCATCACCTATCAGCTCCAGAAGGGTTGATTCTCCCAGGATTTTCTTGCTAGACCTTGATGATTTATTCATTCCTTTATTTGCATGAAATGTTCTTCTCTAAAGAGCTCAGTGCTGTTCCAGCTACACTATCCCTAAAGGTAACATCTTTGGAAGGACATTTAGCCAAGACTACATATTTCGGAAAATACATTCCTTATTTCTGCACAGTTACACCGTTTCAACCCATAAACTTCAATCTTATGTCAGTTAGGCAACAGAGTAGCAGCGCTGTTATGTAGTTGTACAGATTATCAGGTTTTTTTTATTATTGATTTTTATTTTGTCTTTGTAACAAAGCATTTAGAAGAAAAGTAGGAGTCATAAGTTATTATTAATAGTCTTCATTGGTGTTTTTGCTGTAGTTGATTAAAAAAATACAGCATCTTGGGTTCCCATCAATATTACCTCTATCATCCTGTCATCTGGGGAGGCCATGTCAATTCAAGATTGATATCCCAGACATCTATAGTAAATATTAACACTGGTAAGAGGAGAAAAATTAAGAAGTTTATCCAAGTTAAAATTAAATTTGACACTTCTTCCCATTCATTCTCCATTGATAGGGGCTACTGAGTAGGTTAAGTCAGGCAAAGTTTATTGATTAGCAAATATGAGACAAAATAAAGTGTTTTGTTGGAAATGCAAAGGTCAAAGCTACGGGAGGAAAGGAAATGTAATCCTGTGCAGGATACATAGAAAGAAAAATTAGTATAAATGAATGAATGAATGCAGTATAACCTATAGTGCCATGTGTTTGGAATACTAATCAGTAAAGGAAGGTAAGCACCAGGGGGGAAAAAAGCAAGAGTAATTAGGAACTCATTAGTGTGACAGCAGAATATATTAGCTGTGTTAGTGCTAGCTTTATCCCCACACCAATTTTGATCTGACTGTCAAAGTCTCAGAAAGCATTTTATGGAAATCTTCAAATGCAAATGCAGAGCAGTATGACAAAAGCTGTACAGCCCATCACACATTAACAGGAGAAGTGGGAAGGTTCCTGGCTAATCCCTGAACATACTACTCTTTAAGTAAAATAAAATCACAGAACCCACAGAAGGGTGTGGATTTTCAAATGTGAGGAAGATCAAAGATATTACATTGATCACTAGAAGCCAAGAAGAAAATCTATGGACTGTCTTCTAAGGTGATAAGGATAAGACTACACAGGAGACTTCTTTAAATACTTCAGATAAACCAAACACTTCAAGCACAGAGGATTTATTTTACAGAGTACACAAGTACTTGATGCAGTCAGAATGCTTTCTAACATAAAGTTGGTGGATATTGTTTGGAGACATGAACAGAATGACAGATGCCAGCTGTTAAAACAGTTTCCTTCCTTTCCTTCATTCAAGTTCACAGCACCTTTTACATGTATTTCACCACAATAAAGGCAAATAACAGAAAGCCTATATGCAGATGCAAAGAGTTCTACCTAATCTATTCCAATATCTGAAACAATTACATGATTTTCTTGCAGTAATTGGTGCTCAAGTTGGATAATTTAGGTGTGAACCACCTCCGTGCCAAGCTAAGGCTTGGAAGAGAATATCTAGTGTTCTGTATACACCAGTCCTCATAGATGAATTAAGCTAATATTCCACTAGACAAATTGTCATCCAAGAATCATATTCTTTTGACCTTTCTGGATCTTCTGATTGCCTCAAAAGTCTTTCCTCTTGTCCTTTCCTCACTGAAAAACAGCTGTCAAGTCCAAAATGACAACTAATACTTGGTAGGCTTCTCCACGTGTACTGAGTTGTTACAAAAACTATTATGAAGAGTGGTGCAAAGCAATGGGAGAAAAAGTTTAGGTAGACCAGAAGTTGTACATGTTCTTCTGATTTACAGGGATGTGAAAAAATGGGATTTACATGGATGTGGCTACCAGAATCAGAGCTTTAGACAAACATAGGTATTCATTTTCCCTTCTGAAATGGTGGGATTCAGCTAAATCTCATTAAAACAATATAGTCATTAGATTTATGACCCTAAAATGAATATGTTTTCATTATAGTTCAGTGCAGCTATCATTTAGTCAACAGACTCAAAACCAGCCTGGAGGCACTTAAAGCAGCTATTGTACTTACATTTGGAACAGATGCTTAAAATCATTTGGAGCATCACAACATTGTGTTGCAAAAGCAAGTCAGTCAGTCCAACTTTATAGTGACTTAAAGCACATTGATCTTCTTTGACAGCAGTGAAAGCCCAATGACATCCTTCCCTGCTCTGGAGATTGTGTGAAATATAACTGCATTTGACAGAAAATATCCTTTTTTTTTTTTTTTACAGTTCTGTAAACTACTTCTCTGTTATCAGCTGCAAATGAATGGAAATATCAACTTACCCTCTCTGGAAGAGGTCCACATTGTGGAATTTGTGTAGCTCCACAGAAAACTCGACCGTTCCCTGGACCTCAGACATGATTTTTTCAGGTCATCACCTAAACAACACACATATAGAGACATTATAATCTTTTGAAGTATTTTTCTTAGCAAATCCATGAATGGATTACTACATTTTTATTCATCATTTTGAGGTTCATGAAAAGCTTGAAGTCAACTTTAATCAGCTGGAATCTTTCCAATAACATCACTGGGCTTCATCTTCAGGAAGACTCTCTAAAAGCTTGGTCAAAACAGTAATTAATAGAGGAAAAAAGTCTAATTAAACCTGAGTACAGAATGTTAATATTATGCAAAGTGCAAGAAGCTGAAAGTAAATAACATACTATGTGCAAAAATCTCATAGCAAATTTTAATTAACTCTCTTGCTACTATTTTTATGGCAAATTGATTTTTTTTCTTCCTGTTTTAACAAATGGCAGATATCCAGGATCAGCACAGCTCATTTCTGTAAAACCACAGGCCCAAAAGACAAAAACCCTAAATGAATGAGAGCAGAATTCAGAGTTCTCTTGCTTTTGACCTCTCCTATGATCTGAAGTCCCAAAAGGAAACTTCCTGAGGAAGTAAAACAAAATAAAAATTAAAGAGTGATAAATGGAAGAGATTCTTCTCAGGAAAATGCTAACAGTCAAGGCATTGAATAGGACACAACAGTCAGATCAAGATTTCACAGAATCATGGAATCTTAACAGCTGGAACGGACTTTGGAAGCTCATCCAGTCCAACTCCCCTGTCAGAGCAGGAGCACCTAGAGTAGGTCACACAGGAACTCATCCAGGTGGGTTTGGAATGTCTCCAGAGAAGGAGATTCACAAGCCATCTGGGCAGCCCCTTCCAGTGCTCCCTCACCTCAACAGGGAAGAAATTTTTCCTTGTGTTTCTTTGGAACCTCTTGTGTTCCAGCTTGTACCCATTGCCCCTTGTCCTATCATTGGCCATCACTGAGCACAGCCTGGCTCCATCCTCAGTACACTCACCCTTTACATATTTGTAAACATTAAACAGGTCACCCTTCAGTCTCCTCCAAGCTAAAGAGCCCCAGCTCCCTCAGCCTTTTGTCAGAAGGGAGATGCTCCACTCTCCTAATCATCTTGGTGGCTCTGCGCTGAACTCTTTCCAGCAGCTCCCTGTCCTTCTTGAACTGAAGGGCCCAAAACCGGACACAATGATTTCAAAGCATTACAACCATGTACAGATAATATCTCACATGTTTGTTGGATTGTAGAATAATTCAGGTTGGAAAAGACCTCAGGAGGTTAAACTTTACTTACATACATTGCAACGATAAGTTTCCAACCCAGTCCCATTTAATACAGCAATGTAAATCCTTAATGTTTCCCCAATTGCAGCAGAGGCAAGACAAAGGCTTTTGAGAGTTTTGGTCAGGTTTTCAATTCTCTGTTTACCCTTTCCTCAGTTTCTTCATGCAAATCTGCTTCTGGCAATCTGTAAGCTGCTTGGAAATTGTCTGTAGCATTACTGAGAAGACAGAGGTCGGACGTGCTTAATCAACACATTCATAAGCATCATTTTAGTAACTGTTTGACAGCAGCCAATAACTCTAAGACTCATATCAGGGCAACTTCTAATTCCCCTATTTGAGGCATTCAGGGCTTTAAGGAGACATCTAGCTCAAACTGCAGTGTGACACATTTCTCCATATGTGCTAACCAATAATTTCCATGGCACTCAAAGATATGATCATTTCTTCTAATGAAGTAAGAATGAAGAGGAGTTTGATACAGGAAAACTTCAAACAAGCATTAGGCTGTAGCTTTCTGATAAGTCCTAGTGCTCATTCCTGAGTCGTAATTTTCCAACTGACTGGCTTATTACACCAATTATTTTAAACTATGTTTTCCTTCTAGCTGTCCTCACAATCACTGCCATTTCTCAAAAAGCTTTCATTCCAGATTTAAAAGGTTGTTGATTGTTCATTCATCATTCTCAAAAACTAACATTACAGGCATTGCCTTTGAAATTACAAGAATGAGACATAAGATGTATGCAATATAAATAGTGTGTGTCTATACCTGTGAGAAAGAGGACAATTGATATGCTATACATCTGAAACACTTGCAAGGTATAACTCTACATTAGCTCGTGTCAGGCCAGTATTCAGGAGCAGTGAAGGTAAACTCAAATGGTATTGCTTGACAGAAACACAGAATCACAAAATGATAGAGGCTGGAAAGGACCTCTGGAGATCATCTAGTTCAACTGCTTGCTAAAGCAGATTCGGCTCGATTAGAGCGCACAGGGACAAGGCCAGACACATTTGGAAATTTCCAGAGCAGACTCCACAACCTTCTTGGGAAGCCTGCACCAGGACAGTAAAGAAGTTTTTGCTCATGTTCCAGTGGAACGGCCTGTGTTCCAGCTTGTTCCTGTTGCCCCTTGTTCTGTCACTGGGTGATTCAGAAAAAAGACTGGCCCTATCCTCTCAACTTCCAGCCCTTAGGCATTGTTAAGTGTTGGTAAGGTCTCAAGTCAGTTTTCTCTTCTCCAGGTTAAACAGCCCCAGGTCCTGCAGCTTTTCCTTGTCAGAGAGATTCCACTCCCCTCATCATCTTGGTAGGCCTTTGCTGGACTCTATCACTTTTGAACTGGAGAGCCCAGAACTGGACAATGGACACATTGCTCCAGATGTGACCTCACCAGGGCAGAGAAGAGAGGGAAGATTACCTCCCTAGACCTTCTGGCTCAATGCCCCACAGGATGCCATCGGCCTCCTTGCCTATGAGGGAACATTGCTGGCTCATGTTCAGTTTATTATCAACCAGCACTCCCAGGTCTCTATCTGCAGAGCTGCTCTCCAGCAGGTCAATCCCCAGCCTGTACTGGTGCATGGGGATGTTTCTCCTGAGGTGCAGGACTCTGCACTTGCCCATGTTGAACCTCATGAGCTTCCTTGTGAAAAAGTACGTGTTCCTATTGTCCCCTTGCTACCTATTTCAACAGGAATAAGACTAATCCTTTCTCCTTTTGCCTTTCTGCACAGCCCAAAGAGTTGTATACTGTTTATAAAGCATGTATACCACATATCCACCTGGTTATGTGTGTGATAGTCTTGTCTGAGTGTACAGTATCAAAGCAAAGCAGACTGTGTGTAGGAAGTCAAGAGAAAATCACAGAATAGCATAAAGCAATACAAGGTATTTGGCCTTAAGGAGAGTGCTAATTGGAAGAATTATTTCTGGATAAATATGCATGTTGTCCCAAGGCATATTTCTCTAGACCAAAAGCTCAGCATCAAAGGAAACTCCATGATTTTAAAGACATCAGTTTAAAGAGGAGAGATGTGAATGTATGGCCAGATAGTTCAGAACAGCATCAATATTATCAAAGATAGAAAACATGACATGAAGTTAAGACTAACTATAGTAAATGAAAAACTGAACACATGGTAAAACATACTTCACTGTGTTTACATTTTATTTTGCATGATTTATACCTTTTTGAAACAAATGTAGAAGAACTGTCTGGAGAAAAAATAACCCATGTCTGTAACTTTATTTCTCTCCCTGATGACCAGAATGAAAGAACAATTAGCTACTACATTGGATTGGACATCAGAGCACATAAACCTATGTCAGATGGCTATAGGGACTGAACCCCCAGCAGGAGGACTTGCTACTTCGGGGACACCTGGCAAGTACTAAAGGGAGCATCTGATGCATCTTATCATCAAGGCATTTAGCAAGGCTCAAAGAAAATCTATTCAAAGACATGGCCATCATACTTCAATGAAAAAAGCTGTGAAATTTGACAATATAGCTGCAGGTATCCCTGGATCAAGAAAACACAAGTGTTTAAAATGATGCACTATGTTTTCCGTGCTGTACCAGGTGCCTGCTGCAAAGAATCTGATCAAAATCCAGGGCCTGTAAAAAACCTCTGACAGTCCTTTACTCACTGATCACTATATGGGCCAACATTGGGTTATAAATGGAGGAACAGTCAGAGAAACTACTACTGAAAGATGCCATTACATCAGTGTTGTAAACACAATGGGGAATGTTGCTACTATTGAAGTATCATCAATTTAAAGGAAAGGAAAGTTTAAGGGAAAATGTAGAGGTGATTCTTGTTCTTTCTGAAATGTCTGTTCCTAAGTAAAACTCTTTACATTTTCCAGAAGAGAACTGAAGCCAACACTAGTAAATATTAATGTGAAGCTACTAAAGGAACATGGCAAGTGTTTGTTAATATGCTTCTGTAATAGCAGCCCCCATGATCATTCTCATCACTCCAACTCACTGAATTGCTTCCTAATGTGCTGCCATTGTGACTGATTGTGCTGTGCTGTCCTATATGCATCGACATTATCAATCAGGTCACTACTTTGACAGTTTGTCCTTACAACTAGATTCAGTGTCCTAGCAAGAGACAGTCAATTTCGATTGTCATTTTACTTATAGCAAGAAGACACCAACTGAAAATCAGAATCTTTTATACAAATAAAGGCCTATGAAAATCTATATGTTTAAAGCCTGGAGATTGTCTCACTTGCTATTTTAAAAGAAGGATTGATTTTACTCTCCGTGTCTCCATGGTTTTCAGTGGAGATGTGCTCCAGATTGAACAGTGTTCAACATAAGATACTGACCAAACTGCAATAGCCTTATTCATCTTCATCCTCCATTGTTCTCTGCAACCTTTTTGACTCATAGTATTTGTGGTAATGATATTTTAGAGATACAGTTCAGATACTGAGCCCTCTGACAGCAAGTGATGAGTTGGTTATGTACCACACACGAAACTGTGACACACCTTGAAGTTAAAAACGATTCTGACAATTCCTTTTTGAGACAGCAGTCAGCATCAACCCCAGCAAAGAGAGTTGCAGAAGGTGAGGTGAGGACAGAGCAGGGTGGAAACAGGGACAGGACACTGCATACTCTGACAGTCCATGAACTTTCCAGCATTTGTGCAATTACATCAGAGTGAAAAATAAGCCAGGTATTTGTGTTTTGGTTTTTTTTTTTTTTTTTTTTTATGCTTTCCCCATTCTTTTCCCTCTCCAACACCAACACCAGGAAAAAAAAAAGAAAAAGAAAAAGAAA
>WBNH01003108.1:0-47556 GCA_013401255.1 Urocolius indicus | reverse complement strand
TTTTTTTTTTTTTTTTTTTTAGTGCTTTCACCATTCTTTTCCATCTCCATCACAGACACCAGGAAAAAAAACAGAAAAGAAAAAGAAAAAATCCACCAAGGACAAAAGAACAAAACACTGTATGATAAAGGGCAATGACTCATAAACCTAGAAACATTCATTTAGGAGAATACAGCAGCCTCTCAGCAAGCAAAGCACATACTATCTCCAGTGTAACAACACTATCCTTCCTGCATTTAAAGTATCTTTTATTTTATTGTGAATCTCTTCAGAAGCTGATACTTGTTGCAAGATGGGCATTTTTTAATTATTATTAATATTTATTTATTTATTAAGAATTTTTCTATTAAGTGTATAGAACAAAGTCACAGTGAGATAACCTTATTCTTCTCTCCACAAATTTACCCACTGTAAATTTCAAAGTGAGGAACAGAGGAACACAGTGGAAGAACAATAAATACATGCAAGTATGTTCTGAGACAAAAGAATTAGAAGCAGCACATTTCTTAGACCAAAAAGTTTTCTTTTTGTTGTCTTTATTAATTGAATTGCTTTCACTTTCATGTAGCTGAACTGATTCCCAGTTCTTACAGTAGTGATTACATCTCAATAGCCTTCACATTAATTGCTTGAGTCAAAGCAGTAGCAAATGTCAGCAAGTCCTTTCACTACAACATTGTCATTAACTGTTCTCCAGTTTACAGAAACTGTAAATTTTTTTTTCTGTCAGCACATCAGTAAAATAAATCAAGCCAGTAATTATCTTCTAAGATTTGGGGTTACAGCAAGATATCTGCACTTTTAAAAGGAGACAATCTAAATAGAATACTAAAATAGAAAGAAATGATATCCTGCTTCTGCAGGGGGGGTTGGACTAGTTGGTCTCTAAAGGTCCCTTCCAACCCCTACCATTCTATGATTCTATGACTTGTTTGACAAAACTATTAAATAATTGGATACAATACATTATATTTTACACCTTCTACCTACAAATCCCTCCCTTAACAGGACCTAGAACCTGGATCTCCTATGATCTTTTCAGACTATTCTTGAGAAGAGGTGACATTGAATATTTTTTCAGAATCTGTTTCTTTTCTTAAAACAGTTTTGTTTGCCTTCCCAGCACTGCTGAGACTAAAGAATTACTGTAATGTAAACTTGTTACTTGAATTACTAGAAAACTTTTTTTTCTTCCCCAGAGACATGTATGTCTACCCTGGGGAAACCAGAAAGGATTGTGGTTTTACTTCAGAAACGTGATTCAAGAATAGGCTTATGATCCTTTGACTTTTTGAATTAGACCTTTCATCTTATTATAACTCTGTCAACAAGCTAGATCATTTATCCTGAGTCATGGAAAGCCTATGAAGTATGTGATCCCTCAAGACTTGCCTTTTGCCACAGCTCTAGCAGTAACAAAGAAGCTCTGCCTAGTAGCCAGTTTCTCACATCCAAATATCAAAACCTCGACAGACTGATAAATCAAAATGTCTACATTCAGTGGAAAACAGATATTATCTTAGTCGGTATTCGGCCATACTCAACGGTATGAAGTAAAGTTGGAAGTTTGGAATATATACAGTAAAATTTGCATAGATGCTGCACATACACAATTATGGTTGGATTCAGTGGTCTTAAAGGTCTTTTCAATCTAAAGGACTGAATGATTCTATGATTTACAATTCAGCCAAAAAGTTTCTTATTTTTTTCCCTAAACACACTTACGAAACAGAATCATAGAATCTTAAGGGTTGGAAATGACCTCGAAAAATCACCCAGTCCAACCGTCCTGCCAGAGCAGGACCACCTAGAGTAGGTCACACAGGAACTTGTCCAGGTGGGTTTGGAATGTCTCCAGAGAAGGAGACTCCACAAGCCATCTGGGCAGCCTGTTCCAGTGCTCCCTCACCTGATCACGGAAGAAATTCTTCCTTGTGTTTCTTTGGAACCTCTTATGTTGCAGTTTATACCCATTGCCTTTTGTCCTATCATTGGCCATCATTGCGAATAGCCTGTCTCCATCTTTCTGACGCTCCCCTTTTATATATTTGTAAACATTAATGAGGTCACCCCTCAGTCTCCTCTTCTTCAAGCTAAAGAGCCCCAGCTCCCTCAGTCTTTCATCAGAAGGAAGATGCTCCACTCCCTTCATCATCTTCGTGGCACTCTGCTGAACTCTCTCCAGTAATTCCCTGTCCTTCTGGAAATAAGAAGCCTAGAACTGCACACAATATTTCAGGTGTGGTGCCACGAGACCCACAACTGGTCACTGCTTGTTTATGATTTTTCTGTTGGTTTTGAAATGTATTACCAATTAAGACTTTGTTCTCAAGTCTTCTTCAGAAATCATTTCATTCTTAGGCATAAGAAAACCTTCTAATGCTCTATTTAGTCATGGAAGTATCAAGGATTACTAAGATCTCCAATCTTTACAACTACCTAACATTAACCAATACAGTTCAGAGAATCAGATAGTATCACAGCATAAGACAGCAATAATCCCTTGCAGCTATTTTTCTAAGGGTTTCCCTTTTCCAGCCTGCTGTAAACCTTTGATTTTATTTTTTTTTTTCAAACATACAAACCAAAGTAAAGACTTGTGATACAGGTAAAAACAGATGCAAGGCACATAGTCTTATTCAGTCACGTCTATAAAGCACGGAGTTGTTTTCCACTGCATAAGCATTGAGCCTGGTTCCCAATGTGAAGATTAATTTGTTTTTTATACTCTAAAAAGCTAACTCAGTTTGGATGCAAGCCCTGAATGTAATCTTTCAATGCTGGTGATTTTTTTTCTAAGAAAAGTTTGTTGTTTCATATTCCCTGGAAAATCAATATCTACAATGTTGTCAGAAGCATCAGGCATATGTTCATAAAGAGCGCAACACCATGAATCACTTTTCCCAGGGTTTGTTGATTGCTGCCACCAAATTGTTATGAGTTAAAGAGTCAGAAGGCAAATAATAAATGGTTCTTTACAAAATTACTCATACGTCAAAGAGTATTCAAAGTGGAGTAAATATGAAAGAAGCTGGTTTCTTTGTGATTTGTCTCTTGCCAGCACAGCTAGAATTCACAAAATGTAAGTGCTACCTAGTTCTTTAAGCATAGATAGCCATTGAACCATCAGCAACACAATTAGTGTTATGAGCAAAACCTCTGGCACCTCACAGTTGAGAACTTTCACTCTAGATCAATAGCTTCAACTATATGGTCCACATAGTCACAGGTGAAATCAGCGAATACCTATGGGATCCAAAGACAGTCACTTAGGAAGACAACTTACTTCAATTCCTCTGACACTTTGTTTGTGGGATTAATCCACATTGGACAATATGCGCAAGTTTGTAAGTACAAGAAAAATTGAAAGCCTTGGTCTAGATTATACTCTTCATGGTCTGGTCATTTCAAGGGTATTCGATGGAGGAATAAATCTACTAGGGAATAAAACTCAAAAATATCAGGTTATGCCAGAGGATTTGCAGGGCAGAACTGAATGAAGGCCAAAGTAAACGTCAGGTGCCAGTAGGATGCTCTTATGAGATATAAAGACTTTGAGCTATTAGGCAGGATTAAACATGAACACAGCTGTGCAAATTTAGGTCAGATCACTGAAAAAAAAGAAAACAAAGGGCAACCTCAATTTGTCCTCTGTTAGCACGTGCCTGTCAGGACACCAGCCCTGTTGCTCAGCTCAGCACAAATCACTGTCTGCTTACACCGGGTAATAATAACCTGCTGTTGGTATTGTGCACAAAATGAAACAGCAGGGAAAGTTCAGAAAGAAGAGGAGAGAGAGCAAAACAGAAGGAAAAAGGAGATATTACAAATGGTCACCTGGATTAGCTTCACACAGCTACATAATCCTCTCTTCTTCTTCCCTAATTCTTACCTCCCCAATTTGTAGTTTGTCTTTATGACCTTCGAAAGAAAAAGAGGGTTTAAAATTTTATGTACAACTGAAAACTAAATCTCCAGACTCTCAAGAACATCATCAGCTTCAGTCTTCAGTAGTTTTTGTGTCTTGTTCCCAATGTTCACCTGAATCCTTTTTTTTTTCTGGTATTCCTGCTGTTGGTCTTAGAAACACAAAATGCATCAAAAAGCCTCAAGTTATTTGAAGCCTATTTAGGACATTCAGACAGAATTATCCATCACTCTCACATTTAACTTTGCTTCCCTCACCAATAAAAGAAACTATATTCTTCTGAGTCTGGGCTTTTTTGTTGGTTTAGTATGGGAAATTAGAGCTTTTTAGGACATGGATCATACACAGGTCTATACTATCAGGATGTTGAACCTCACCTAATCTTTAGCAACACCTAAACATCAGTTCTATCTGTCTGTCTTCTGAATAGCCTAGATCTGAATGTGACAGCAAGGTGATTGAGGACCTCCTTGGAAATATTCCAGCATTGGGTGTTGTAAGGCTGGAAAAGAGATGTAAGAAGATTGATGAGATACATCCTCTTGTAAAAGCCATGTGGCTGTCTGCTGCACAAGCAAAGGAACTGTCTACTTTTGAATACAGTCATGTCAATAGAGACATTACCAAATAATCCAAGTAGATAACAGAGGACCTTGAATATCACGATGATGCTACTAACTAGTGACAGCTAATAAACCAGTGACAGCTAAGACAGTGAAAGGTTAATGCATTATATGGGTTTTGGCATTGCTCTAACTGCATTGCCATTTATGGTCATGAAAAATTTCATGGCACTGTCTAACTGTGCTGTAAACTCAACAGATTTTAAATGTTTATTGCATTTTGCCTCATCAAATTCACTACAGAGTTTCACTTGGACAAGTTATAGTCTCCTTCAGATGTGTCAAGGACATTCAAAGTAAGCACATAGTTTTCACTAATCACACGATTATCCTTGTTTGTGAAAAAATTCAAGCATGGACATTTGCCCATGAGATTCACTTCACTAACTAAAAATGACATCATATGTATGAAGTGGTTAGAGTCACATTATAGTCAATATAGATCTAACAAACACGCTCAACAAGATTCCTGTGACCATTGACACCTGATTGTGTGCTGACTACCAAGGGAGCTGAAGGTAAGTTGCTCGGATGTAGACAGATAAGCCAAGTCCACATCTAGTCAGGTGAATGCCATTGTTAGCAAAACTCACATATAAACAGGATTTTTAATATGTCTGCAGAATCACACATTAAAAGTGTGAGAGAAACTGAGTATGTTTGTCTCTATAGATACTATTGTCTTATATGTGTTTAAAAAGAATGAAGGAATTACAGAATCATACAATCACTAATGTTGAAAAAGACCTTTAAGATCATCAAGTCTAACCACCAACTTCACACTGCCAGGCCCGTCACTAAACTAAACCACATCCCTCAGCACCTTATCTATGCATCTTTTGAATATCTCCAGGGATGGTGACTCCACCACCTCCCTGGGTAGCCCCTTCCAATGCTTCACAACCCTCTTACTGAAAAAGTTCTTCCTAACATCCAATTTAAATCTCCCCTGGCACAACTTGAGGCCATTTCCTCATATCCTATCATTCATTATTACACAGAAGAGATCAATCTCCACCTCACTACAACTCCCTTTCAGGTAGTTGTAGAGAGTGATCATGTCGCCTGTCAGCCTCCTCTTCTCTAGGCTAAACATCCCCAGCTCCCTCAACTGCTCCTCATCAGACCTGTTCTCCAGACCCTTCACAAGCTTTGTTGCCCATGTCTGGACATGCTCCAGCACTTCCATGTCCTTCTTGTAGAGAGGAGCCCAGAACTGGACACAATGCTCGAGGTGCAACCTCACCAGTGCCAAGTCCAAGGGGACAATCACTTGGCTCTGCTGGCCCCACTATTGCTGATACAACCCAGGATGCCACTGGCCTTCTTGGCACACTACTGGCTCATATTCAGCTGTCAATTAACACTCCTAGGTCCTTTTCTGCAAGTCAGCTTTCCAACCTCTCTGCCTCAAGCCTGTAGCATTGCTTGGGGTTGTTGTGGCCTAAGGGCAGGACCCAGAACTTGGCCTTGTTGAACCTCAAGTGATTGGCCTCAACCCCTTTTTTCAGCCTGTCCAGGTCTCTCCAAAGAGCTTTCCTGCCCTCAGGCAGGTCTATGCATCCACCCAGCTTGGTGTTATCAACAAATTTACCAAGGGTGTACTCAATCCTCTCATCCAGATCATTGATTAAGATGTTAAACAAAACAGGCCCCAGCACTGAGCCCTGGGGAACACTGGTGACAGGCCACCAAATGGATTTAACTCCATTCACTCTGACTCTCTGGGCCTGGTCATCCAGCCAGTTTTCCATCCATCTTACAGTAGGTACATCCAAGTCATGGGCAGCCAGTTTCTCCAGGAGGATACTGTGGTAGACTGTGTCAAAGAACTTACTAAAGTCCAGAAAGGTCACCAAGCAAATCTGCAAAACTTAATGATAGAACATTTAATCTTTTTCTCCCTAAAATATTTCATCATTTATGATACAGATGGAGCCATCCATCTGGAATCAAGTCAGACTATCATTGAATTGAAACAGGTTCTTCACATGGAAGGTAGAAAAATATCAAAGATAAGTTTGGCCATGCATCCTCTCCTTCCTTAATGCACATACATCATATTATAATCTGACACTGATCTACAAAACCACTTCTGCCTATTGCAGTGTTCAGAACAGACAAGCTCTGAGAATTAATCTGGACTTCTTTTTTTGTTTTTTCAGCTTTCTTATAAGGGAAATAAGGGATCCCAGGGAAAAAAAGAGCGCATCCTGCTGGTTCAAGGCAATTTGTGCATATTTAGCAAGTTGGGTTCTCTCATGTCTTGACCTCTTGATCCAAGTTTTGAGCAAGTGAAAGAGTCTTAACAGAGTCCTTTGTATTTAATAAAATTCTCTGAAATTGCTGACAAAATAAATGTCAGCAGCTGCATTAAGGTTTCCTGTGAAGTCAGTGAAGCTACTGATACTTGCAAGAAGCTGTTGAATTTTGTGTTTGCAGTACTGGGTCATGCTCTCACACATTGGGCAAGGAAGGGGTTCATGTCATGAAAGCTTGACAAGCATTTGTGCTTTTGATTATTATCACCAAATACACTCAGGGGCTGGGATAGTGCAAGAAGAAGATAAGGATGTTGGCAAGAGAACTTGACAGGGACAGATAGTCAGAGAAGCATCAGAACTAGGGTCTTGGTGCTACTGGAAGAGGGAATATTTTCTGGAAGAGGGAATGTTTTCATATTGTAATTCACACAACATGATGTTTTACTTTCAGGCTCATATCAACAAAAAGTCATTCTTTTATAACCATCCTCAGCTGTCAAATATTTAGCAAACTGCACACAAACTTTGAAGCAAATGTTTCTTCCAAGGGGCACTGACTATTACAGAAAGTAAAGAATCTGTAGACCATCTGTAGACCATGATGGCTTTTTGGACAGGCAGTAACTATTAAACTGGAATGTGATAATGGAAGAACAGGTGCTGGTTGAGAGCAGCATGATTTAAATATAGGCAATAAAATATGCAGAGCCATAATCAAAATGTTGACTTGTTTTAAGTGCTTGGGGACATGTTGATATAAATAACTGCACCAGGTTTTGCTGCAGAGCAAGAGATAAATCAAGGAGTTTACAAACAGAGGAAAAGGCTGACTTATTTGTCACGGCATTGCTTGATCTGTGACGAAAAAAGAAAGGGCCAAGTGAGCCACTGTTAGATGTGGAGCCAACACAACAGGGCCAGAGGTACAGCTGCTGAATAAAACTAGCAGAGTCTGTCAAAACAGCGGGAAAAACATGTCCTTTTCAAATTCAGGCCAGCATCTCGGTAAACTTCACCAGGAGGATGGCTTTGCACAGCTTGTTTGTCTTTGCACAGACAGTTTGCCTCACAGAAGGGCTGAATTTTTTCCCAGGGACTTTGGCACTTATTCCAGCATCAGAAGAGCTGTCCTTTGAGCTTTGCCTGACAAATCTGTCATCTCATGGAGCTAATAATCCTTCTCAGATGAGTACGGTCTTGCAGGATGGATGATGAGCTTTTGAGGTTCAGTTGGATAGGAAACTGGATTTCCCTTTGCAGAGCTGGAGGCACTGGCAGCCTTTTACATGGCACAAATTACGGATTCTCCAAAGGATCTAACTGTTCACTTTGGTAGTGTTCTTAATATGCTTACTTGAGCTGTTGTTCTCAACACACTTACTTCAGTTGTTCTTAGCACACATGTTTGAATAACAAGGGAAATTGTGCCTGAAGGGGCAGAAGATAAGTTAACAATACAAAAATATCCAGCTCAGGGTTATTTCACTGAAATCCTCTTTGCCTTTGTCCATATACTTCCAGCCAAGCAAACTTGGGATACATTGACAGGGAGCTTTCTAGACAAGCAGTCACTGAGACACAAGTACCACCATGTCCCAGCACCTCCGTGTCCCTTAAAGTTCTGTTTTCCTACCAATGATTAAATGTGGGCAGAGTCAATTTACACTGGCACCAGGGCCCAAGTAAGAAGGGAGTGGAGCATCTCCCTTCTGATGAAAGACTGAGGGAGCTGGGGCTCTTTAGCTTGGAGGAGACTGAGGAGTGACCTCATTAATATTTACAAATACGTAAAGGGCAGGTGTCAGGAGGATAGAGTCAGGCTCTTATCAATGATGGCCAATGATAGGACAAGGGGCAATGGGTATAAACTGGAACACGTGAAGTTCCAAAGAAACAAAAGGAAGAATTCCTTCCCTGTTCAGGTGAGGGAGCACTGGAAGGGGCTGCCCAGATGGGTTGTGGAGTCTCCTTCTCTGGAGACATTCAAAACCCACCGGGACAAGTTCCTGTGTGACCTACTCTAGGTAGTCCTGCTCTGGCAGAGGGGTGAGACTGGATGAGCTTTCTAGGTCCCTTCTAGCCCTTGAGATTCTGTGATTCTGTGTGACTTTTTTAATCCAAATGGTCATGGAACCTTTTCTGGATATTGATAGCTTTACAATTAATGGAAAGGCCTATTATGAACAAACTTCCTCCTTGCATCAATGACTATGAGCCTTATAAGCAAAGTGTTGAAGGTTTCTTCAGTATTTTCTTGGTCTAGGTAAGCCTTTAAACTCTCTCCTGATTCCTCTTTTACAGACAAGATTATGCACAGGACGATCCTGTCAGAAGGTGCTGACAGCAAAGCTGGAAGTTGGAAGGAGCAAAGTTTTAACTTCAGGATCATTCCTTAAGCTAAAACAGAGAGGAATGGCAGCAAAAACTTTGTAATCTTTCCATTACATCACCAACACTGCTACAAACATTATGGGAAGCAGTTCCAGAAACAGTCATTGCAGAGTGAAAGCAAAACAGAAATATTCTTAGCAAAACTATACTTGTTTCCTCTTCATTCAGTACCCTATCTCTAGCAAGTCACAGGAGAAAGTTAGGGAAAGAATGTGGAGGGTAGAAATTTCATATGGTCATTCATGTGAAAAAACCTATCAGATACAGAGATCTGGAGACTTTGTGAGGACAAGGCATTACAGACATCATATCCTTAAAACACTGTTGTGATTTCTCCCTCTTAGATACACTTCACTATCCTTTCTAATTTTGTTGTCAGTTTATTGTTCCTAACAAGAAAAATATAGAAGAGCTAATATTTTTTCCTGGTTTTCCTTGTCTGTTTATTTTCAAAGACACTGTACACCATACTGCAGAAATGCTTAAAGAAACTAGAGAATATTTCATTGCTGTTCTTGGTCACTGTCATATAGCAGCAGTATTGAGTACTGGCTATATACAACATAGCAGTATTGATGCTTTCACTAGTTTGCCACAGCTTACAGCTAGTGACCTGAGAGATCTATGTAATTTTTGGCATTTTAGGTAATGCAGACACAATTTCAATTGGCGGCCAACTTCAAGTTGTGAACACGTCAAACAGTACCATTTGATACAAACTCTCAACATTTCCTATATAAATATTTATACTCAAGTAGACATAACATGGGAAAAGATTCTAGGAAACCATCACATGGGAACTCTTCTCAAGGCAAAATATTGCAAATTTGGAAACCACACAATCACACAGAATCACAGAATCTTAAGGGCTGGAAAGGACCTTGAAAGATCATCCAGTTCAACCCCCCTGCCAGAGCAGGACCAACTAGAGCAGGTCACACAGAAACTTGTCCAGGTGGATTTGAAATTTCACCAGAGAAGGAGACTCCACAACCCATTTGGGCAGCCTGTTCCAGAGCTCCCTCACCTGAATAGGGAAGAAATTATTCCTTGTATTTCTTTGGAACCTCTTGTGTTCCAGCTTGTATCCATTGCCCCTTGTCCTATCATTGAACATCACTGAGAATGATGGAGGAATTGTCCCAGCTTTGTGGCTTTGCTACCCTAAAGTATTGTTTTGCCATTGCAGTAAGGACAGAAAGTTTACTACACCTCTGTATCACATCTTTAAAATGATAGATATGTCCAATAAAAACCTACTGTATGAAGTTACTGGTTGGTACCCATTGGTTCAGCTGGATATTTTCATAGAGTTTCAAAAAAAACCCCACAAATGGAAGACTGTAACTGACTGAAAAAAAGAAATGAAAATGTTTCCTACTAGACCTTTTCATATTGCGTGAGATAATCTCAACAAAAATAAAGCAACGCACCCAACATCATGTACTCTCTGTGACCAATTTGCAGCCAGCAAAGGTGTTATTTATTATTTTGTTCCCGTCACTAATGCACTTCCAAGAACAAGAATATCTTTATGAAATTATATATCACTGCAAATATCTTGCAAAACATTGCAATTGCACAGTCACATACCAAGCTGCTAGCTAAAAAACAAACAAAAAAACCCCTCAGGTAGTTCAGGAAGGGAATTCAACAAGATTAAAATACCTAGTCTGGAGCAGAGAGGTTATCTATGAGCAGAGGTATTTTTGTAATGTAAGCAGAAAGTGGGAAACTGTTTTGGATTAAACACTTCTTATTCAAAGCAACCAAGCAAATAAGGTTGAAACAAGGCCCAGATTTGTGTTTTAAGCCAGCCTAGAAGAAAATACTACTCAGATTTCCACTTATATATTGCAACTTATCAGATCATATGCTTCTTAGTATTTTGAAATAAAGTGTCATCTTGAAAATGAACGACAGTATTTCCTAAGTAACTGAATTGTCTGTGGAGCTCTAGCCTCCAAATCCTGCTCCTGCTGAATTTTTTAACTCCTTGTATTTACATACCTCATAGGGAACAGAAAATCTCTTAAGACTTAAAAGACTCTTAGGAGAAGCACTAACAGCTTCTAGAGCAAGATGTGATTTGACTGTCAGGCACAGATCAAACATCTGTGTTGAAACAAGTAGAGAGCTTTTCCTCAGTCTCAAAACAAGAAAGTGAAGTGCATGTGAAACTGAAGAGAATGTAATTAACCATGAAGCTCTAAGCAAAAATAGGTACATCAACATCTAATTAAAAGTCTGTGTCATATGAACGTCCCTGTTTTGGAGCAGACATGTTTAGCACAAATGTCTTCTCTGTTCCTGTGGGGTTTTCATAGCCTAATTCTTGGTAAGAGATTCATCATTCCTGGTGTCCCATAATCAAATGCTTAATCCTCATTGGGTTTGATTTTTGTGTTAAGAGATACAATCAATATGTAGAACAACAGGAGAACCTATCACGCACTCAGTGCTATATGCAGGTTTACTAAATATGAATAACAAGCCAGCAAATGTCTTGTATTTCCTGTGACCTCATTTTACCTTTGCTGTACAGGTTCTAGTTGATTTTTAAATTCTGTATGTTTTTTTTCAGAAGCATAATTTTATTTCCTGAACTCACAATATAAATTGTGATGGGCCCTGCGGGGCTGAAAATAGCTTTATGTTTGCATCTCTGAATTTTAGACAGTAGCTTGTTATGCAAGTAAATATTTCAGATTTTATCTGAAAATAAACAAGATGCAATTAACAGAGGGGCTTTAAGGCCTTTTTATCGCCTTCTTAGAAGCAATGGCAGTTTTGTCGTTCAGTTTTACCCCTGAGAATGTTTATATTTCTGTAAGATACTTCAGGAAAAGGATAATTTTGGACATGTAGTAGACTCAAACATGTAGCCAGAATGTCAAACTGCTACTATTTTCACCCATGACACGGGATACAAAATTCTTAAAGCTCTATTTTCAAGAGCAATTAGACACCTAGGGAGAAATCCAAACTCCTAAACATAGAAATCTAGTGCTATTTTATACCCCCTGAGGTGTAAATTAAGACATCTATTCACAACTAGTAGTTTACCCATAATGTAGGAGAGATGCGTTTCCTTTTAAAACAGCAGCTAAATACCAGATGAAGCACCCAAACCTTCTCAAAAGGCATGACACACTTATCGTTAGGTAACTGAATCTTTCCTCTAAAATCTCCAATAAAATCTCCAATAAATAAAGCCTGGAAAGTGATTGAACTTAGCTTGAAATAGTCACCCAGCTGAACTAATGCAGCCTTTGGTGGCTGCATCTCTTTTGGCTGTAAGGGAAGCTTGAACATCTCTACATATGATGTGTGCATTAACAACTAAATGTGTCTCAATGTGAGAACGTATCCCATTCTCAAACTGAAATTCATCTCACTCATTTTAAGTGTATACATTTTTCATCTCTATATATGAACTGCTTGTCTAGCAAAGAGAAAATAGACAGGCACCTTTAGAAAGAGATTCCTCTGACCCATTTTTCTATACCCATTTCACTCTGAAATGAGTCACAGTCTTCCTCTCCACAGATTAGCAGGGGAATTTCGGTGCTTATCTGTGATGTAGAATTCTTAAAGACAGGTGAGAAATCCCACTTCTGCAGAAGTGATATTGATCAAGAATTAGATACCTGCCTCTCAGAAATACCACTAGACATCCACACACATCCTTAGACACTTAAGATTCATTTGCAACTGAATTTTAAATGGCTAGATTTCACTGCTCTCCAAAACACAACTCAATAAAACTTAAAACAAACCAGAATTTTCAATTATAAACTTATCAAACAAAAAAGCCTATTGCCAGGCATTTAAATGTAACTCTGACCTACAGGTTGCATGCCTTACATAGAAAAAAAACCCAACCCACAGCATCATAAAAGAGATACAAAACTTGGATGTAAGTACTTTGTATATGAACATCAGACTAATCATTGTCAGTAATTTTAAATGGAGTTTTGTTTTTCTCCTTTATATTTTTCTAATTTCTAATGACTCCACATAAATGAAAGGTAAGATTCAATAATAATAAAAACAGATCCTAGATGCAACAGAAATTACACTATGAAACTGAGTTGTGTCCACTCAGAGGGAGAAGTTTCCTTGACCTAACTCCCAATATAAGGAATTACATTCTCTAGTTAATATATTTCCCATTGCCATATTGTCTGTTTCAGACCAGTTTCCAGTTTCAGTGCTATAAATTAGCTGCGTTCTTCAACCCATAGAAATAAATTAAATATATGTGTGCTGAAGAGCAGTTTGGTGCTCCTCTGGTTTAAAGAAATATGAATTACTGTTGGAACAAAGTAATAAAGTAGCAATCCATTTCATGCCCACAAGTAACAGCTTGTCACTCTGTGAAGAAGATATAAAGTCTTATTTTTTGCAGCTGCTGTTATTGTCATCAACGTCAGTTTTCAGTTCCTCACAAGATCCCTCTCTTGGAAAAAAAAAAGCTTCAAATTTGAAAAAATATATCAAAGGACAAAGTCTCAACAAGTCTGCAGAGTTTTAATCACAATCTTGAACTTGCTGTGTTCGATAAAAATTCATCTTAGATTTCTGATTTTATCCTCCTATTAACAGCCAGACATGCATGAAATGTAATCCTCACACAGCACTGAAAATTAGAGAAACAGACAGAACAACAAACTAAGACAGTCAATGTGATTTCCTCAAGTCATAAATAGCAAGTTGTGAAATGTTCTGTTCTTCTGCATTTTAATAAATGTGACTAGGAAGCACATGAAGACAGGTGACCCAAAGTATTTACATCTTCTGTCGTAAGGAAAACACAGTCGTGTTTCCATAATGTCTCGATAGCAGAGATAGAAGATGGTAGAGCATTTCATTAGTGTGTGTTTCTTGCTCTACAGCAGCTGAACAACACACAGACTGCAAGATAATAAAGTCAAATGTTGTCCAGGATATATATATCACCTGGTCTGGAATCTTACCCTGATCCTGCAAAGAAGAGTCATTGTTGACTGAGTTGGAGTCTTGTTTGCAGCACCTAACTCTCACAGGATGAAAGTGTCTTAGGCTGCTCCAGCACTTTTTATTTTCTGTTTATATGCAGAAACATGCCATCTGTGTGTCTTCTGAGATAAAATCTTGGCAGCAAAGACAACATCACACACTGAGTAATAGCCCAGTGATTCCTGGAATATACTGATTGCAATAAGAGTAATGATGTTGGGTAAAATTCTGGTCATGCTGGCATCAACAGAATAGCTTTGTACTCTGTCTATGAATGCTAAAAACCTGCTTGGGGATATTAGAAAAAGAGAAAATAGTACAATATCCATCTTCTTACTCCAAAGTTTCATCTGAGACCTCTGTTAGGATTTTATCAATAGCAATACTATGTGCACGAGAAAGAGCAACAGACTATTGTTTTAGTGATCCAGATTCACACACAAATTTGATGTTGAGCATCTGAAACATCAAATGAACTTTGATACTCTACCTATAAAGTTCAAAAGCATCTTCAGTATTGTAGAAGTAAGGTCATTGGCTAAATAAGACTTAAGATTTACATTTAAGATTGTACATCCTTCTAGCACAGTGAAGACTTTGATACTTATCCCTCTTTCCAGATGTCTCTCCTTTAGATAGAGCACCTTGCAATAACTTGTGTGGGAATTGCTTTTTTGTTGTTTGTCAGGATAGTGAAAGAATCTTGTTTCTTCTTGCACAAAGTATGGATAAATTAAGCCATGAGGTGTGATTCCACTGAAATTTACTCATTGCACATAATCCTATTTCATGCACATGTTAAGCCAGAAAGAAATGTCTCTGTCTGCAGAAGTCTAAAAATGCTTTAAATCATGAAGCAACCCAAATTTGGCCATCAATAAAACTTTTTTTTTTTCAGAAAGGGTCTCACTCCCATCCAAAGCAGGTGGATGCTTCCAACATTTTTGCGTGTGACTATATATCACAATTCAGTTCAAGAGACACAAATGACTCTAAAGATTATTAAAAAAGTGTTCTCACGACTCTGTCAAGCTGATTGGGTTTGTGGGCTGATGCTCTACAAAGAACATTAATTATCAAACAGCACAGAATCTGAACAACATGATAGCTGGAATATTTCTCACCATAGTCAGGTGCTTATCCAATGAATATCAGTACAATTTGACTGAGATCAAGGGGGAGTTTGCCTATTTATACCATGGGAAGATATTTCCCACTATATCTTTAAAATATCTTGTCCTTTGCTGGTTTTGTATAATAAGCAATTATTTCTGCAGTCAAGGCTTCTGAAAAACATGATTTCTGTGTCAGAGGGATAAAAATATCACTGACACAACGCTGGATTTCATTTAGAAAGGCATGAGAATATTCACAGTTTGAGCTGAAATTTATTATTGATCCTTTCAGCTCAATGCAAACTCGAAATTGTGCTCTGAAACAACACACTGTCCTTAGTTAAATCTTCATAACAGCATTAAGAAAAACATCCAAGTACTTCTAAAATTAACCACTGTTTTGTAAAATATTTTATGGATCCATTATTAGATACATAAATGAAGAAAAAAAGAAGAGCAGGAAACAGTTTTGGATAAGAACTTGTAAAACTTGCACTTTATTCCTTTTGGTTTGTATTTCTCTGATATCAGTTGAATTTGTGTCCTAAGAACACCAGGCTGAAATGGGAGACTCATTGTAATAAGCCCCATAGAACCAGAGTAACAATATGTGATTAACTCTTGGAACTTGATGAAACACTGTTTTAAATCTAAAGCAATCCCTTTTGAAGAAAAATCAACATGATTTAACTTCTTTTCCATCCAGATTGCTGTGCCTGTGGAGTCTTGTTGCACAGAAACTAACCTCCAATTTGATGGTTTATGGGTTTTTTTTAAAGGCATAACCAAATGTCCAATGTTGTCAAATATTTTAAATCCAGAAACAAAAATTAGCTCAGGTATTTATAGCCCTACTATGAAAAATTAAGGTCAGGAATTAGTCTCCTCATTGCCCTTCTTCCACTCCATTCTGTGCCTTACCTGAGTTTTTACTGTCAGAGCTCTCTTAGTAGCTAAAATCTTGTAAAAGGCCCAACTGATGTAATTTTGGCTGGGTTGAGTAGCTTTGCTCCCATTTCCTGCCAGAATGGGACAAGGTAACTTCAATACATCCATCTTTTTAATTAGGTCCCTTGAGTGGGCCAGTCCAGAAATCATCTTCTGGACATGCTTAAAGCATGTAGTAAAGGGCAAACTGCACTCTCAATAGAGCGTGTAGAAATGCTTTCTCCTCAAACTCAAAATGCTGGTAAAAAATACTGTAAAGGGAAAGAATGTGCAGACTGAAAGAAGCATCATAAGGATCACAGTGTAGAGAAATGGTGTAAACATAGTCAACATTCATTTACTACTGTATGTCCCTACCTTATGCCTTGCCTGGCACCTCCTACAATTGCTCTAAACAGCCCCTGTCTGTCAATCTCAGCCTTCCATCAGATTCTTATCTGCTGGAGCACAGAAGATACATGTGCTATGAGTTTTCATCACACTACTTTAGCAAGAGACTACTGTCATAAATAAGCTAATCGTCTAATGAGCTCAACTATGAAGTGAACCTCCCACCCTTAATCTCTGTGGCTGGTGAGACAAACTTCCCATTGAGGAACAGAGAAGACATGAGTATGACAGTGTCCTTAACATTTAGAGATCTAACTACAGTTGCTCATTCGTCAGAGACCTCACCAGTGGAAACTCAATCTCTTTAGAAGCCAACAAAAATCCTTACTGGTGACTTTTATTTTCAAGCTTTCAAAAATTTGAGTATTTTAAAAGAAAAACCACAAATGTGGAGAGAGTAGGACTTTCCTGGGGAGTATACTTTTTGGCACCAGGTACAGTTAACAAGCTGCAGCTAGAACTTTCAGTCTTTGAACACCTCATTTTCGACACAGTCTTTTTCTGGAATAGGCCTTTTAGTGATGTTACAGCTGTTAAATTTATAATTCTACAGAAACAGCACATCACAGACTCCCTCTGAAATCACCAGCTATTTTGGAGGTATAAAAATGCACTTGATTTCAGTGGGAATTCAGTACGCTAGAAAGCTTGTGAGGAAACCTGCTTTTTAACAAGTAGGTTTTCAAAGAGACTGCTTTTACAAGGCTAGTTTGTGAACTGCTGGCTAAGCAGCCAGGTGCTGGAGTTTGTTCCAGACATAGCAAGTCTTAAAAATTACAACAGCACTATATAAAAATAAATTAGGGAGCTTATAAATTCTGAAGAGGAGAATAATTTGTTTCCACACCTCAGAAAATTGGGGGGAGGGGGGTTGGATAAAAGGATTCTGAGATATATCAGTAGAAACTGACCCTATGTGGCCCCTTCTGAACAAACTTCTAAATATTTCTGCATGAAAACTCTGGTATAAAACACTGTATGTCATTACTATTCCAAAGAATATGGAAAATATGTCAGTGACAAAACTTAGTGGTTCTATGGAACCTGTCATATGGGAACTTCCAGCAGGGCTTCATCTCCATATTCCTCTCGGAAGTAAATTTACATTATCCTTATTCTATAACTATGTGTAGGCAGTGAAATGCTTGCTAAAAGCAGATCAGGACAGAAGTGCTGAACAGAGAATACCATAAGCATATTCATAAATCATCAAACTAAAGGTACTTCTAGGCTTGCAACATTTTTTTAAAGACCATGAGCATCAGAAAAAGTAAAGAGCCATCCTCCTTGCAGCCTTCTGCAGTAATGCCTGGGCTCCCAGGCAGTTCTTCCCCAAGCTCAATACACCAGTCTATCTACTTCTTTTGTTCTAGAAAGCATTTTGTGTTTGTGATGACTTCTGCCTCAGTCTCTATATTTTCAGAAACCAAGACAGAAGTATAAGCTATTTAGAGACAGAAATACAAACTACTTAACGTGATTACTCCCTGTTGATACAATACGATGGCATAATGAATTTCTGAGCTTGCTCACTACTGCTTTCTACCTCCGATTTGCCTTTTTATTTGCTCAGTAGTGAGCTGCTTGCAAGAATTTTTCATTTTCTTTCCAATATCTCTTTATGCTTCAAGTAACTACTTCAGTCTTAGTTTTGTTTAGCTATCGAGAACTTGAGGATTTTCTTCCTCATGAGGAAAACCTCATCCGCTGACACAGAAATTCTGTCTCTACAGAAAAGTTCATCTGGGCTTGACGTGACTTCCACTGAAATCAAATACAGGTTGAACATCAAACACAGCTTGTGTTTTGATGGTTAGCATGTCAAATAATGTGTTAGCAGAAAGCTCCTCTTTCTTATACCATGAGGAAGATGACAAGCCAATATACACTTGGGAAGCTCATGTCAGGCAGAGGATGACACTACAGTGATAACAATGACAATAACAAAGCCTAATCACCTTTTCAAATCTAAAGGTAAGTACCATTCTAAAAGCTATTTAGTGGATTACCCTAAAATCCTCAATATCAGCATGTAGATAAGTTGAAGAAAGTCCTTAGGCAAAAAAAGAAAGATAACAACAACCAAAAAAAGGAAAAGTAAGTAGTAGAATAACAGAAAACCATAGAGGCACAGCTGTGAGTCCATAAGCACACACAAGGACATGCATCTCCTCTCTGCTCACAGAGCAAAACGACTTCACCTCTCACCTTATTTGAACCAACAAAAGCAAATCTGATCTGATCTGAGAAGCACTCTGCAGCGGGAGTATAAAAATGATAATTGAAAGTTTATTACTTAACGCTTGGCAAAGCTATTTCCCATGGCAATTTGATAAATACCTTGACTTTTCTGCCCGTCATAACCTCAGACGTTTATTGCCTCATTTACTGTAACAAACGTTCCGTTATCTTCCAACTACCCAGCATATATTTAACAGACTTAACAGCAACAATGTTGCCACAGAAGAAAAAAAAGCCAAGATATGAGACTGGATTTCACGGTGTCTTTCTAGAGAACTGTCCTCATCTTACACAAAAAAAAACAACCCTGCTTAATTTAAGTAGAAATATCGATTCTACTGGCTTGGGGAAGCAGAGAGTTGTTTCTGCTCTTCTCATGCATTCCCAAATACAGAGAGAGCAGCAACCCACATCTCCACAAAATACCACAGGGTAGATAGAAGAAATCACCAAGGGTTAACTTGCTTGGACTGCTGAAATGAAGTATTTATTCCTTTATTTACTCCAAGATCAGTGGAGAAGGAGGGAGAGGAAGGTGCTTAGGCCCTGAAAGAAAGACTTCTCTGTGACCTAAGATAAAGACCATGGTGAGGCAGCTGTGCCCCTGAAGTCCATGGAAGACCCCACATCAGAGCCTGAAGGTGGACGCCTGAAGGACTGTTTTCCCTAAAGGTGACCCACGTTGGGGCAAAGTGTGAGAAGCTGTCCTCATGTGAGGCCCCATGCTGGAGCAGCTTGTGAGGAACTATAGCCCATGGGAATGACTTACATAGGAGAAGTTCATGAGGGATTGTCTCCCATGGGAAGGACCCCACAGTGTAGAGTGGGAAGTGTGAGGAGGCCTTCCCCTGAGAAGAAGCAGTGGCAAAGTCCCTCTGTAATGAACTGACCGCATCCCCCATCTCCCATCCCCTGTGCTGCTGGGGGGGAGGAAGAAGAGTCCTGGGAAGAGGAAGAGGTGAGGGGAGGTGTTTTAAGATTCATTTTTATTTCTCATCTCCCTATTCTGATGGTTCATTAATAAATCAAACCATTTCTCCCCAAGTTGAGTCTGTTTTGCCTTTGACACTAATTGCTGAGTGATCTCCCTGTCCTTATTGCGACTCACAGACCTCCCGTTATATTTCTCTCTCTCCCCTGTCCAATTTAGGGGGGGAAGTGATAGAACGACTTAATGGGCAGCTGACACCCAGCCAGGGCTAAACCACGACACCAGCCAGCAATGCAGTATGTGTCTCACAACACTGAGGGCATTTTGAAGAAGAGTCAGAAAGATATGCTGACACGCACTTGAGAATGATGGGGAAAATATTACCATCAGAAGACAGATCCAGCTTCAGTGAGACTGGATGCCTTACTTATTGGATTTCACTGTCATTGCCAGGTGTTTGTGATCATCAGATATACATGCAAGCTGCATGGCAAGGCACAACTTACCCTCCTCACAGAATGCCTGTGCATGTAGGTGGTTGATTATGAGGTAAACCTGTCCCAGGTCTTCTGCCAGCAACACTGACATATGTGGCACAGCTACTGCATTCTCCACATCTGGAAAGGTTTTATCTTTTGTGTGAGGAATAGAAATAGAAGAAATAAGAATAAAAGCCAAGGATTTACAACATAAAGTAGGTAATGCTGATGAACAGGAGGGGAGGGGAAATACACAGAACGCTGATGGCAGCGTAAAATGTCAGTCCTGTTGTCTTCAATGTCTCTTTGGGTACTTCCAGCAGCTGAGGAAAGATCAAAGGACATCAAGTAGACCAACAGATTATAATGTCCTATGGAGACAGTGTTAGAAGTTTATCCTTTGGTCTGCATTTCTCTGATATTATTCTAATTAGCTGGATTATGATGGTGGTGCCTAGAGGCTCAATTATTTTATTTCACCAGGGATGGCTGCTGTATTAATTTTTCAAGAGTATGCTTTAAATATTTACTGAAGTTGTTAAGAACCTGCAAGGAGATGTTAAGAAATGCCAAGACCCTTCTTATCTATAGGAAAGATTCAACTGTTTTTAGCAAAGTTCTGCTTGTTATATCATTCAACCAAAATCCAAAAGTTATAGGAAAATATTAAACTATCTTGTAGTAATAATTCTCAGACCTGAAAGAATTTGTGATGTTGTTTTTTTCCCTTTATTGAATTTACACATCTAATCTGGAGACATTTTCTGCAAAAAGAGTTAATTTTTTCACTGGTAAAGTCCACATCCTGGATTAAGCGAAGGGTGAGGACAAAGACCGAAAAGACGAAATAGTGAAAATGTGATTTATTTCTGAATATTCTTTTCTTGAAATTCCAGATCTCAAATGGGACTGCAGCCCACGAGAAGGACTCATGCTGAAGAAGTTTGTGAGGGATTGTCCATCTGTAATGAAGTGACTCTAACCCCCATCCCCCGTGCCAGTGGGGATGAAGGAGGGAGAGTCCTGGGAAAAAGGAGGGGTGGCGGGAGGTATTTCAAGATTCAGTTTTGTTTCTCATTTCAGTGTTCTGTTCTGATTGTTTCATTAATAAATCAAACAACTTATCCCCAAGTTGAGTCTGATCTCCCTGAGAGTTGCTGAGTGATCTCCCTGTCCTTATCTCAACTCAATAACCTCATTTTATTTCTTTCTCCCCTGTCCATTTTAGGAGGGGGAGTGATAAAATGACTTGGTGGGCATCTGGCATCCAGCGAGTGCTAAACCACCACATAACACCTTGCAAAATTAATACTTTTCTGTATATATAACAAAAGCAACATTTTCTGGTAGGAAAATATTTCATTAGATCTTTTTTCCTCCAGTCTGTGGTATTTGTTCATTACATTTCAGGTGGGTTAACCCTGACTGGATATCAGGTGTCCATTAGAGTCTATCACTCATCTTTCTCAGAAGAGGGGAGAAAAGAAGATGAAAACATTACGAGTTGAGATAAGGATAGGGAGACATCATTTACCAATTGCTGTCATGAACAAAACAAATTTGACCTGGGGAAAATGAATATATTATCAATCCAGTCAGGGTAGGACAATGAGAAAATGAAAACTAAATCATAAAAACCACCTTTCCCTTAGCTATATCTTCTTCTCAGGCTTAACTTTAGTCCCAATTTCTCTGCCTCCTCCCCTGCAGCAGTGCAGTGGGATGGATTGTGGTCAGTACATTGTTTCTGCTACCTATTTCTCCTCAGGCAGAGGACTCTTCACATTCTTTTCCCCTTCCAACATTGAGTCCTTCCCATGGCAAATCGCTGCCCAGGAACCTTCCCAACAGAAGTCCTTCCATCAGGCAGTAATTCCTTATAAACTGCTCCAGTGTGGGTCCCCAGTGGGAGTCACAAGTCTTGCCAGAAAACCTGCTTCAGCATGGGCTCCTCTTTCCACAGGTCCGTAGATCCTACCAGGAGCCTAATCCAGTGCCAGTTCTCTATGGGGTTACAGCCTTCTTCGGGCATCTACCTGCTCTGCTGTGAGGTCCTCCCCAGCTGCAGGGGCAGGGCCTCATCATGGGCTGCAGGAAAGTGCTCAAGGCTTACAGCACCTCTTCTTCTCCTTCCTCACTGACATTGGTGTCTGTACAGCTGCTGCTCTCACATATTCTCAACTCCTTTCTCTAGCTGCTGTTGTGCAGCAGCTTTCTCCCTTTCTTAAATCTGTTATCCCACAGGTGCTATTTCACTGATTAGTTTAGCCTTGGCCATCGACAAGTCCATCTTAGCCATAGCTCTCTATCTAGAGCATTGGCTCTAGAGGACATAGAGAAGCTTCTGGTATCCTCTCATAGAAGCCACTCCTGAGGATCCCCATCCCCCTCCACCAAATTCTAGCCAGGCAAACCTGTTATCACATGCTATTCCCTGCACAGTAACTGTGATATTGCTGTACCATGGGCACTAAATAAAAATTAAAATAAACTAAGAACAAGATGCTCACCTAGCTTTAAGCACTGGAGATGGAAGGAAGTGAATAGAGCTTAATTAGACACACGAAGGGCCAAACCTGCAACATAATGTACAAGTTTTCTAGCAGCAACTCAAAACCAGTCACTTTTATCTATTAAAGAATTCCTATCTTGACCATTTGCAGGGAAGATTTGTCTTCTTTCTCAGCTCTGCAGAGTCATGCCTCTCTTACCTCTCTCTCTGCTTACCTAAGTCTTTTCTGTTCATATGTTATTTTAACATCAACATCCTGAAACTAATTTATTGGGCTTCCTTGGTTCACAGATGGGGAATTAGGTGGGTCTGTTAGGACTGAGAATTCAACACATGAAATGATTCTTCACGATGCTAACATCTGTGTTATTGCAATCGATGTGAGCAAGGCCAAGAAGCTTCACCTCCTACTCAATGCTGTGGGTCTGTTTAGCCTAACAAAGATGTCATTTAAAGCACCCAGGTTTACACAAAAGACAGGTGAAATCCTTAACATTGAAATTCTGCCTTTTTTGGCTGCAATAAATATTTTCTGTACAACAATAGTTTCTGTTCACTGAAGAATCTGCATAAATAATAAAAGTTCACGTTATGAGACAGAGTTGATTACTTGAGCCAAAATTGTTAGCTTGGATAAAAAAATGAGCATAAGTTGCAGCAAAGGAAATTAGAATGAGAGGTAAGGGAAATGTTTTTACTCTGCAGGTGGCTGCACACTAGGAACTTGCTCAGGGATATGATGGATCCCTGTAGATGTTTAAAACTCAGCAGGACATGGCCTTGTGCAACCTGGTATACCCTCAGAGGTGCCCTTGCTTTGGGCAGGGGTTAGACTAGATCATCTCCAGAGGTCCCTTCCAACCCATATTAGTCTGACTGAATTTTGCAGTCCTTTGCAGCTCTGCCATGCTGACAGACAGTTTAATCTAATCATGATGCCCACTTAAATTGACTGTAAATCTACAGCATAAGGATGATCCCCTCCTAAGAGGCACAGCTAAATCAGGGCATTTAAGACCTCACATCTACGTTGTTACAACAAAAGGGATAAAAGGGGAAGGAGTACTATTAAATGCCATATTTTCCGGTATATGTTTAAAAATGTCACCCGTAGAGAAACTCAGCTGTAGAAAAAGCCATCAACAGAGCTATTGTGGCCGTTTATTCAGGAGCAAGAATGTTTCAGAGCAAAACTTCACTGCATAACTCAGCAGTCATAACTGCAAGAAAAAATCTGCAAGTGTTACACAAAGGCTATCAGGTCCACCTCCTTGATGTCCTTTCATACCCCAGGACTTTGCAATGTTGAAATTACAGCCCAAGAACAATCAGACAAACAAGATAGGTTGTAGGTACTATCTCAAGAGAGAAGTAGGTGGAAGCTCTGCAGCAATTTGAGTTTTCATAGCAGGCCCTGGCAAACACCTACACAGAGTGGCTCATGACTGTGAGACTCACAGCTTGTACCGACCCACCCGAATCTCTCCATGCTTCTCAGTTCTGGAGGCCTGGGTGTAGAAGAGTAAAGGATGCAGTGCACATGCAGAGAAGAGAGGGAAGAAAGGAGGGGACCACAGGATGGAGATGAGTACTTAAGACCTACGGTTAGTGGTACAACAAGCACAGGAGTCTGGCTTGGGAGGTCCAGAGGTCAAGATATAAAAGTAATGGATTGGAGAGTGGCCAAGTTGGGGTACTCTTCTCATTCTTTGCCTCATATTGCCCATGTCAGCCATGTTACAAAGTTATAGTAGGAGTGGAAGAAATGAGACCGAAAGACTTAATGACATTGGTATGAGACAGACTAGAGGAAAAGACTGTCAGGTTGGCAAACATAAACACATACCTGTGCTCATACATCGTAGCAATATGTGGAGCAATTAATAACCAGACAGGGTCAGCCCTATCTGAAAAGCTTTAAAGGATTAAATCATTGTCAACATTTACATTTTGAGCCTAATTTAAATGTTGAGAGAAGATGAAACCTGAAAATACTGACTAGCAACTGTCATCTCCTTTCTCTGCAGAACTTTACTTTAAAACTGTAGCAGATCATTATTTCCAAAATCCAAAACCAAAGAGCAAACATGATAATGGTAACTTTACTGCTTCCTCCACTGCTAACTCCTATTCTTCCTGACTCTAAATATATACAGGAATAAACATAAACTATATCTCAATATTTTATAAAGCTGAAAGGGGCTTTTTCCTCTTCTCCAGGGCAAGTTTCTTATTTTATAAAAAAAGAAGAGAGAAGAACATTAGATCAGTGTTGCTCCTCCTCCCAGTGGCTACCCCTGAAAGGCAAAATGCTGACCCCAAACCAGAACAAAGAGCCCTATACTTGCCATTCTAACAGACTTGTAATCAGGGAGAAATTCTAGGATGGTTCATTCTGGGTTTTGCCCAGTGGATGTGTTCCAATCTGTACAAATAATTCAATACTTGATTAGTTAGAGAAATTTGTCTTCCAGATAGGACTAAAGAATTTGGAGAAGGTGCAATATACATCAGTTCTAACTGCACTGCCATCAATGTTTAATTTTTTTTAACACAAAATAAGACAATTAAAAGAAATCAAGAAAGACCCATTCTAAACCTGAAAATCCTCCACAGCACTGGCAAACCTCTCTCCTGGGAAATGAGAGATTAATTCGTGCTTCAGGTAGTCTTCTCTAGTGATCAAACCACCCAAATAGAGGATTTGAAATTCCTAGATGGCACTTCAGCTCTGATGTTACTTAACTCTAAATGTGAGGGGAGGTGTGGGGGGGCTGCAGCTGCAACAGCACAGCAGGCAAATCAGAGTTTTTCTGAACTCTCTGCTCACCTCTCCTTTAGAGCTTCTGAACACCTGCAGCTCACATTAACTGCAATTTGTGGAAGCCCAGCTAGTCTGGAAATCAACCCCTATGCCTACACCACAAAGTACATTAAAATGAAACACAATGGTACTTTAACATCAGCAAGTCATTAAAACTCTAAGCAACTAGTACTTACCAAAAAACACCTGTCTATAGACTGCCTGAAATTTTTCTATTACTGAAGTATGCATGGGCCAAGGAAGAAAATGCCTCACCTTTTCAACATCTCATTTAGCTCAATACACTATCTACACATCTGCTTTAACAAATGGCTGCTCAACTAATTATATTGTGGTGTACCCCTTTTTTGAAGTGACCCACCAATTCAGAACTCACTCCCATTCTTCTGTACAATGTGCCAAAGAGGAATTGAAATAGCAATATAACCATTTTAGGAGCTATTCACTGTTGCTAAGAGGACATCAACACAACTGTTAGCCAGAAGCAGTCATGGTAGAGATTAACATTTCAATGGAGTTTTGTCTGGTTTCACAGTCTAAATCAGGGAACAATAGAAGCTATTTTCTTTTATTGTAAATATGTCCCATTAGTAATTCAAATGCCAGTTGAACTGGCATTTGTTCTAAACACATCCAGCAATGAGCTGGTTTAGTGCAGTCAATATATCACCATTAGTTTCATTTAGGAAATAAAATATGATTTTCAAACCAGAACACAGCCACTCGCGTTCAGAGTAACAGGAGAGCAACTGTGTGATCACACCTTTGTCAGGTAAAGTCTAACACAGACGAGACTACTATGTGTGGGGAGGAAGAGTATGGTGGATGTATTTCCATTCCAACTTGTGTGCACCTGCCCAGGGCACATTTTCAAAATTTCATCATGTAAATTTACTTGTTGTATATATACCTAGCTGTCAAGGTCATTCAACAATGCATTCTGACACTACTTTAAGGAGAGCACTCTGCAGCCTCTCATTTGTACAGTAAAAGGTAGTGCAGTCATATCGCATATCACTGGCCATTAGAGTGCTTAGAGCTGCATAATGCAAAGTGTTGAACTTGCCTATCATAGAATCATAAAATCATAGAATGGTAGGGGTTGGAAGGGACCTTTAGAGATCATCTAGTCCAACCCCCCTGCAAGAAGCAGATTCACCTAGATCATATTGTATAGAAACGTGTCCAGCTGGGTCTTGAAGACCTCCAAGGAAGGAAACTCCACAACTCCTCTGGACAGTCTCGGCCAGGGCTCCGTCACCCTCATAGTAAAACAGTTTTTTCTTATATTTAAGTGGAACATGTTGATATGTGAAAGCCAAGAATGCCAATGGTATCCTGGGATGCATTAAGAAGAGTGTGGGCAGCAGGTTGAGAGAGGTTCTCCTCCCTCTCTGCTCTGCCCTGGTGAGGCCTCATCTGGAGTCCTGTGTCCAGTTCTGGGCTAGTCAGTTCAAGAGGGACAGAGAACTTCTGGAGAGAGTCCAGCACAGGGCCATCAAGATGGTCAGGGGACTGGAGCATCTTACTTATGAGGAAAGGATGTGGGAACTGGGGCTGTTTAGTCTGGAGGAGACTGAGAGGGGGGTCTCATTAATATTTACAAATATTTAAAAGTGTATACCAAGAGGACTGGGCAACACTTTTCTCAGTAGTGTCCAGTGATAGGACAAGAGCTAGTGGACAAAAGCTGGAACACAAAAAGTTCCACTAAAACGTAAGGAAAAACTGCTTTAGTATATGGGTGAGGGAGCCCTGGCCCAGGCTGCCCAGGGAGGATGTGGAGGCTCCTTCTCTGGAAGTCTCCAAAACCTGACTGGACACGTTCCTGTGTGATCTGATCTAGGTGGACTTGCTTAGGCATGTTGGGTATGACGACATGATCTCTAGAGGTCCCTTCCAATCCTACCATTTTGTGATTCTGTGTTCCTATGTGAACTGATCTAGATGGACCTGCTTCTGCAGGGGATTTGGACTGGATTATCTCTAAAAGTCCCTCCCAACCCCTATGATCATAATATGAATAATTCTATGATTCTAATATGAAGATTTCTCCTTAGTAAGTTAGGTTGCACCCTAGCTGGGCAGCATTTATATAAAAATAAGGACCTTTTTTTAGAAAAGAAAAAAGAAATTTTCTTTTTTAAATTAAAAGTTGAGAAGGACAGAGGAAAAAACTGAAAATGCACAAGGTATCATTGACATGTGTATGATCCTACCGTCTATCAACTTAAATATGTAATTTGCAGCCACTTATTCAATAATATTACTGCTTAGCTCAAGTGGGAGCAATGCAAGTCAGAGTAGGAAATGAAGCTGGGAAGGGACAAAATCTCAAAAATCTTATAAGAAAATGATCACAAATAAGATTATAGGAGCGTCTATTTGTTTCTTTGTTCTGAAGGGATGGGATTTGATGCTATTGTTGTTTTCTTAGTGTTTAATTGCTATCTGAACATTTAATAACCAGCCTTTTGGTTTAATGGAAAACCAGAAAACAAAAAAAATCTTTTAAAAAGTAAGAAAAGAAAAACTTTCCAACATCAACACTATGCCTAGGAAGAAATGTTACTTTTGTGGAGTTCACAATAAAAGCATTCCAATTTTTAAGTCTTATTTCACTGTTTCCTGTTGCTGTATAAAAGATTGAGATAAGCAACCATCTCACCAAATAGAAACCCAAAATATTAAAAAGATACTTAAAAAATACATAACATGATCATAATTTAAGAGACTGATTTTTCTTCTCTTCTTGACTTTCAGCTCAGAGCACTTTTACACTTTTGTTACCAACATGGTAGAAATACTCTCAGGAAGATGCAGGACTTCACAGGGTGAAAACAGTGCTAGGACTAGACAGATGACCTCATATCCAGCCTAGACAAGCTGCTGTCACAAAATAAAGATACCACATTGAAACTGAAGATTTTAGAGGAACTGTCTTCTTTCTACCTTTCCCTTGTGTACAAACGTGACCTTCTAGATGATAGAAAAATTGCTATTTTGTCCTCCTCACAATTTCAAAACCAATGAGGCATGACAGCAGACTATAGAAAATGTGAGTATTGGCCCAACCTGAGTTGCAGGAATAAGATATAAAAAATACACGTGACAGGATGAGAGGAAATGATCTCAACTTGCACCAAGGGAGGTTTAGATTAGATATTAGGAAAGAGTTCTTCACTGAGAAGTTTGTCAAGCGTTGGTATAGGCTGCTTCCAGAAGTGGTGGAGTCTCCATTCCTGGAAGCATTTAAAAGACATGTAGTTGTGCTTCTGGGTGAACAGCTGGACTCAATGACTTGAAGGACTTTTTCATCTTCAATGGTTCTATGAATCTGTGATACCAGTCTCCTTCAACTCTGATACAACAGAGTTGATCTTAGGAGTTAAATTTTGTTGGCCTGCACATGTACAGTCCAACCTGGTAATGTGAAATCAATTGTTTACCTCTTTGCCCACGTTAAAATCCTCCCTCTGCCCTGAGGAAATGCTGTCTCTTGGTTTGATGAGTCAGAAAAGACAAAAAAAAATTTCCAGTAGACTGTTTTTGATCTGACCTAGCAACCTCAAACCCAATAATCTACTATTGATGCTATCAATCTACTGTTGATACTTCAATCAGAACTTCAGTAAAGAAAAGCCAAGGTTTAGTAAAATCTGAATCAACCTGGCATAAAAATATGGTGTTATACATCAAGATATTCAACCAGAAAAGATGAGAGCTGAAATACCTGATTTTATATTATGTCCTGAATTTGAAGTACTCATTGTAACTCAGGTTTAGGTATATTCATAATTAAATTCTTAATCTTGCTATACCCTGTTAACAGCAGAAAGCACTGAAGCAACTCCCATCCCTCCTTCCCAGGGATTTTTATATTAAAATATATAAAGTTCTTGTAATTTGAATCATAAAATTCCAGCTTAACAGAGTGAGTGGATTGTTACCCTTTACTGCTAGAAGTACACAGGAGAGTCATCCATATGCTATACTTTGTGAAGTCAATCTTCATTCCTCTCTGCCTTTCAACAAGCCAGAATGTTTTGTCACTGCAAAAAGATGGCTAAAGGTTTTAACATTCTTTTTCAGTCCTTAGGAGGGAGAAGGAATAGCTGGGTATTTAAAGATTACAAGTAAGATATGAAGATATATTAACACTCAGTCAACAGACCACAGACACTGGAAAAGAAGAAGCCTCATGGCTGAGGCAGTTGAATATTCAAAATATGTCTGTTAAAAACTGAAAGAAGACATATGCCTGCCAACACAAGTGCATGCATACCCAAAAACACGTGCACAAAATGATACACACACATTGAGCTATAGAATGTGATCGCAGGACAATTCTTTACATCAGTTCCATGCTTCTTGCTTGAATTATGATATCTAGTGGGACAATCTAAGTTTCTAGAAGATCGCAGGCCTCTTTTTTGTGACCAGGGCTAGCAATTCCTGCATCAGGCTTTGCAATATCAGGGTTTTGTTACTTATTGGAGCATACTCTGACATCAAGTGTCTGAAAATATCCCAAGTTTGCATTCAAAGCATAGAGAGATGATGAATTAAGACTTGTACAAAGACACCAAGTGCATGTCAACACTGAAAAGCAAGTCCTGCAGTTTTAAGAGTGTTCCTTTGTAATTTGTGCTGAAAATGTTTCAAATTGCAGCCAGCCACTCACTATGCTCTTGTGTCATCTCTCACTTCACCAAGTTTTAGTACTTGTCACTGAGGGAGCATCCTTTTAAATTGCTGGCTCAAATTCAAAATCAAAAAGGGCACCCTCAAGTTTAATGATCCTGAGAAAGATGAACAATGTTGAAACAAGTTACAGAAGCAAAATAGTGAGAAATCAAAGTACATCTCTACTAAAGCCTAGGCTTCTGCAGGAAGCTGGATTAACTGTCTTTCTCGGCAGAAATCTCAAAACAATTGCGATTACTGTTCCAGAATTAGAAAAGAATATACTGGCTTCAGGTTTATTTTTTTTAAATAAGTTTAGTTGCTGTTCACAGACATTCATGTCACTGTCTGAATTACAGAAAGAAGATGAAAAGAAAATATTTCCTACAGACAGAACAAGACTTGTCAGCCCTTTAGTGCTACGGAAGTCACTTTGTGGTTTTGCACTGAGAAGCTCCTCTCTTGCACACACAAAAGATTTTATTCCATAGAATTCAAACAGATCAAAAGAGCTGTTTAACAAACTATGTTTTCCATCATCATTAGATAATTTCCAAGGTGTCATGTAGATGTCTGGTACTATTGAAGACTAAAATGGTTCAGCTATTCTTGGAAAATAATATACATATATATCTGTAAGGTTGGTTTTCTGATATCTCTGAAGATACAGATTTTACTGTTCTGTATAGTTTGGCCTTTCTGCAGTTTATGTACAGAAACATCACATGAGAAATAACTCAGTTGAGAAGAAATGAAATTAGTATGTGTTCATCACTCTCCAGTATAGAGTGGATTGTCATTTATAGCTAGAAGTAACTGTTGGCACTCTTGGATGTTGCTAAGAACTAAGAAGGAAATAAATAAAGCATTTTCTAACCAAAGGGAACTACATAAACTCTTAAAACTTTTTTCCTATGAGTTTTGCCTCTTTTTGCCTCATAATCACTTCAGCCAATGTCAGTCAAGAGAAAGAGAGTCACTATAAGAATAATTTCTATACACTAAACATTAGTGAACGTTCTATCCACTAAATATGTTGATGAAATTACCTGATCTAGTTAGCTCTTGGATCTTTCTACCATTTATTTCTTGGACAGATACACAGCAAACATGATCAGCTCTTCAAACCTATGCTTGGAAAAGTCCTTGGATGCTTTCCAAAACTTTATTTCACAGTCCCATAGTTGCATAGATATTTCTTCAATATGAAATAACACGGCATACTGCTCTTACCTCCAGGATGGAAGAAGGATTCAATGAAGACTGTGCAACCTTGTGATACAAGAAATTTGTTTCTGTGTTGTGACATATTTTATAGTTGATTTTATGTGAGTCATTTAGTTTCTTTATGTTTCTACTCCCTTTATGGGAAAAGCACAAAAGCAAAACAAACAAACAACTAAAACCCAAACCTACAGAATAAACAGCACCCACTTAAAGGCTTAAAGGCCACACTGATATGCTTGGGCATGAGAGCTACACATCCCAGGAAAATATTTCAAATTATAGTATTTTTCTCATGCTATTCTAAACATTTTCTTCTTCTTCCAGCACATCAAGCAATTTGTGCTCCACCAGCTTGTTGGTATTGAACTACTTTCCACAAACAGTTCAGAGGCAGATCTACACTGGGATGTTCATGCTACAATTTTTATTAGCTTGTGTGAGGAACAGTCAAACAGCAAGGAATTTTACAGACAAAAAGAGTCTAAATTTAAAAAAAAAATCATTTTAAAGCTTAAATGTAGTAAATTTTAATAAAGAAAGATTGGAAAGAATGGATTAATGGATTAATTCTGTGCTGGTTTATACCCTACAACCTGGCCAACTGTAGTAGATAGAGACAAAGCAGAAGCTGATTTCTTGAAAGACAGAGAACTGAGAACGTATTATGAAGAAGACAGATTTCCCTAGGGTCAGTGCCTCTGGTAACAATGCACAATGAGTTTGAGCAGCAGTAGTTTCAAAGAAGGATCAGAATGTGCATTCCCATTAAATGCTTTCAGTTATAAAAATGCATCAGTCTCTCAAAGAAAAATCTGACTGACAGGCAGCTGCATAGACCAAGTCTCTCATTAGTTCAAAACAGTCTAATAGTTTTGGAAAACTTTTTAAAAACCTTCTTTTTTCCTGCAATCTATTTGAAATCAGATTAAAGTATTCCATTAGTAGTCACTGAACCTCAGTAAAGATTTAGTATTCCCTTCCCATTGATACTGGGAGTCCACCTCACAAAAAGTCCAGCAGATTATGAAGCCACTTGTTGAAGCCTGGATCTTCATATTCGTAAGTGAAAATATTTGGCTTTTAAAAATCAATATTATTAACTTATTTTCAGAATGTATTCAAACATCACATAACAGAAAAAGTTAGCAGGTAAAGTGCTTTTAAAGCTAGATAAATCACAATTCCTATCTGTTAACTTAGCTGACCTTAATATGGTAATTAACATAAAATTAATCTCTCTCGAGGAGATATAAAACATATGAAATCAAGACAATCTGGAATCCAGCCCAGCAAACGGGTTATATAAAGAGGATGTACTGAACCATTTAGCCAACAACTTTGCTCTAATCTTTAAAAGAAAAGGGTTCTAAATGCTAAATTTTAAAGTGCTAGAACAAACTAAAAACTTGTGGGCTTTATTCCTGACCCTGTGAAGCAGAATCTTAATTACATCTTCAGAACAAGACAATTTCAAGCCCATAAGCATTGTTCCCAGGTTAAACATCTTTTTTGCTACACGGTTTTGTTAGCTAGGAAGATTAACTCCTTTAAATGAAACCAAAAAACACCCAATCCAAAACCCAGACAGATGCTGTCAGTTTTATTGTAATGGCAAGGAATAAATCTGATGACAGTATCTAGTGACCAAATAATTCACTCAGTCTCTCTAGTAAAAAATTCTAGTTAAAAGCTGGAGAACAGACACACTACTACAAATAAAGGTGTGTAACCTGTTTTTTAAAGTAAAAACAACACAAAAGTTCCAAAGAAGAGGAATGAATTTATAAAGAAAATAGAGCAATGAGCAAAAGAAGCATTAAGGAGACAGATAGTCCTTAACTCACAGCCTCACACAGACAACCCATAAAAGAGATGAAAACTAAGTAGATAACTGTTAGTCTCCACCCTCCATAACTTCCAGGTACTTTTCTGTCAGGGAAGAGGGTTCATCCCTTATCTCCTTGCAAACTTTGGCTTTTTAGTTTCTTTGAGGCTCCAAAAATATCGCACTGCGAGATGAAATGAGATCAGCACAAATAAGCTATGGTAGAACCTCAAAGTCTAACAGTATCATGTTTCAAGACTGTGTCACCAGGAAGAATGCGATTGTCTGTGCAGCATCAAATTGACACATCATCCAAAATGCCTTAGAAACGTTTGTAATTCAAGGCTGTGATTCACACCATATATTGCTGATGGTCCAAATACAAGAGAGGGCGATTTTCAAACATGAATGTGTTGCTTTCTCCTACTGCCTCTCAGGTCAAACTGGCATAAAGGAAGCCTGTCTTCCAAGAGATGTATGGTTGCATCCTTCACCAGGCAACAGGTGATTTCTGTCTCCCCATTTTATAAACACAAATCAATACAGATTACAACAACATTAGATAGAACAGGAAGGATGCATAAGAAAGATGTTAGGCTTCATGCTAACAGTTTAAACACACTCCTCACTCCCAGCATCACCCACAAAGAAAAATATGTACCTCAACCCAAATGAAGTCTAATAAAGTTATCAAAGGAAGTCCATCTAAATATGTCTAAATACAATAAATACATTTAATTTGGTACATCTGCATTTTTAAAGCTTGTAGATTATGTAAAGAGAAAGCACAGAAATTGGAGCTTCATCAGGCCCTGCACAACTCCCATGTTGTTTGGATCTCTTCTTCGCTCTCAGCAAGCAACTCTTCCCCTTGCCTGTTTACACAGCTCTGGCACTAGGAGTCCATCATTACCAGCATTTAACTCTCGAGGCTCTGACAGTCAAACATATTTAGCTTTATAAATAGAAAAACATTTGTGTCAGCCACTACATTATTTCATTCAATAAATTGCCAGATTTCCATTACTCCTCCTAAAACATTTCTTTTTCTCACTCATCAGGGAATGATCTCCTGTGTAAAGGAGATAAATGTGGTTAACAGTCTAATTAATCCTTACGTTAGAGCGTATTTTCTTAGAAGAAAATATGTAAATTTGTAAAAGGAAAAGAAAGAATTTCAATGAAATGCAAGCTCTCCTTTCCCAAAACGACAGGTCAGATTTTCTATTCACTTCTAGTCCCTCTGATTGCAATACTTCAGACATTATTCCTTTCACCCATAGCATTTCTATTCCTGTTTCTCAGGAGGGGCTTGCAAAGATGATAGCTCTCAGCCTATAAAGCCACACTCACCACAGAGGATTTGCATATAAACAGAAGAAGCTTCTTTGCTCTCATAACTGGACAAACTTTCCTTCACTCAAACTCCTCTTCTATTCTCCCCATGTCATCTGCCACAGTACAGGCATTATATTGCATCACCAAAAAGACTATACAAGTATTCACAATGGCTGCTCTCAGTGTCACCCACGCTTTCTATTTTCTACATATGTGACATAGCCTTATGTGTATGGTTATTGTCATTAACTGGAGAACCAGATAATCAGACAACTATCAGGATATTTCACAGGGCAACGAAGCAGCAATTAATTTGTTAATAATTGTGTAGTGCTTTGAGGAGGCAAATAGCTGTAACTGCTGGGTACTATAATTAAGAAATTGCTAGATGCAGATAAACTGAAAAACAAAATTTCATATCTGAAATTGCTACAGAGCTATTCACCCTCCATCTGCAGATACTGTTGTTGCAGCAGCTATTGATTGCACAGCAGTAAGCTTGAGAAAGCTTAATTCTGAAAAACTAACAGGGGAAATGCTGGTCTTACTCAAGCCAATAAACACCTTCCCCTGACATCAGGTGGTCTCTATTTTGAGGACCTAAATTTCATGATGAAATTTTTTCTAGATTGGACACCAGCGTGTCATTCTAGGTAAGCAGATTAATTTTTTAAGGAGCCACCTTATCTTCATGCAATGATTGACTCGAATCATTGTCTGTATCCCTCTCCGGTGCTTTAGTATTTTTGCAGGGGGAAGATGTGTATAAATAGAAAGCTTCTCTACTTCCATGCCTTGAGATGAGTTTCAATAGCATGTTTGAAAACACCCAAAACTACTGGGAACTCTTTCCATTTATCATCCTGGTCATAGGTGGCAGTGAATAAACTCATATTGCAAATGAGAATTTTTACTTCAAAGCAAGCCCTGAACTCTTTACTTTGTCATGTTAACCAATATAATTAGAGTCACTTTGACAATTAATTGGCCACAAAGTGCTGCCACCTCGTTCTACATTTATCAATGGAGGACAGTGATCTGTAGGAAGGGTTGACTTGGGTAGACATCAGCCTGGCTCACCACAGAGTCATTAATGATTTGCATCATCGATGAAGAAAGAACAGCATTACCGTAGCTCAGACACTGTGAAAACGGTATAAGGGAATTACTGTGGGCTACTGGGTTGAGAAATGTCAAAGAAGTTAATCTACTCTATATGTTAAACCAAGGAGCTCAACAAAAATGTCCTAAGACAAGAAATCAACTAACATTATCCTTCCAATAATGAAACAATACCAGATTAAATGCAGTATGTCTTACTTTCTATGTTCTCTTCCAGTACAATGTGCAAAAACGAATCTAACTGGTTGTGTACGACGCATTTGTACAGTGAACTTGTTTGCAACATCTAAGAACAGAAAATCTGCTTTTCCAGACAGAACTGGATACTGAGGTCAATCTGGATGAAGAGCAGGTCAAGGTCACTTGCGGTCTAGCCAGATTTCAGAGATACAATGCCCAGTGAAGAGAGAGTACACGTTATTCTTGCAACCCTATACCTAAACCCACGTGAGCAAATCTTCAGAAGATTAGACTTTTCTACCCACAATACCCTCCAAATCACTCTTCTTTGTTTTGTGATATTTCTTCATGTTATCTGTCAAATACTGAGTTGGCATCACTGGATTGATTGCTCCTAAAACATGTTTCCTTGCATCTCTAGTAAAATTAAACAAATTTAGGCAACAGCTCTGTTTGCTTTTCAAAAACATGCACAGATCCACAAGTTGATTTGATTTTGTGGCAGTCAAAAAGATCTGCAGCTTCTCCCCAGCTCCAAAAATAAATCATTAAGCTGAAAAATAGCATTTGAAGCATTATGAGAGAACAGTCACTTCTGGTAGTACAAGTACGTGAAGTATAATCGTGGGTACATGGAAACCCAAGACTACAGGGCTCATTACAACAGTAGGGAGCTTGCTGCAGTAAGAAGCAACTTCCAGTGTGCATGCAATTAAGTAGGCAATAAATAGATCTAGTTTTCTTAGCAGAAGCTTTATTTGTGTTGTGAGACAGACACTAATATCTAGGAAACCAAACAATCTTTTTCATAAAGAGACCCTGTGAGACTGAAGAAATACTCTGAAATACAAAGAAATATTCACCATTCCTTATTTTTTGGTCAGCTATCATTATAAAATAGACTGCACCAAGCAGAATCAGATCACAGAACCATGGAATCATTTTGGTTGAAAAGACCTTTAAGATCATTGAGTCCAACCAGTAACTCACATTGCCAGGCCCATCATGTCCCATCACTAAATCATGTCCCTTAGCACCTTATCTCTGTATCTTTTAAATACCCTCAGGGACAGTGCCTCCACCACCTCCCTGGAGAGCCCATTCCTATGCTTAATAACCCTCTCAGTGAAAAAGTTCTTCCTAATCTCCAATCTAAACCTCCCTTGGCACTACTTGAGTCCAATTTCTCTTGTCCTATCATTCTTAACTGGAGAGATCAACCCTCACGTCACTACAGCCCCTTTTCAGGTACTTGTAGATGAAGCAGCATCTCAAGAAAACACAGCTCGATCCTACACCATAGGATCTCTGGAGACACAGTTTAAAGGCCCTAATTCTACAGAAAAATGGCAGCATGAAGAAGTCATCTTTTTGCATTGCAGAAGCCCAAATAAAACAGAAGAATCCAGATTACACAGGTTTCCACAGCTTTATGAAGGCATCAGAAGTACAGAAACAATTGTCAGGGTTTTGTTTTAATCAGCTATTACTATTGAAGGTAATTTATTTTTCTTTTTCACTTTTGAACTGAAAGTTTCTTGCCTCAGTGCACCACAAAGACAGTAGATTGTTTTAAAGATGCATATGTTCATGTTCATGTTGTTGTTCCAAGACAAAATTATCATCAACTTCACTTGGCAAAGCTCTTTAGCATTTCTGCGTCTTCACCAGTCTAATTAAGGCTTCTATTTCATGAGTAAAAAGATCACAGTTGAAAAAAATAAACATCTAGTAGCTACACCCCACCTCCCAAATTTTGATTTAGTTTTGAGAAATACACAGTACATGCAACAGTTGACATATTTGGACAACTTGAGGGGGTTACAGGTGAAATATCATCTGAAGATAAAGCAAAGATGATGAACTATCTGTCCTGAACCATACGCCTACCATAAAATAAATAAATAAACAAAACTCAACCTGGATTCATGATGATTCACCAGAGATTCACTGCTACAAAATGTAACAAGGCATTGTATCCATCTCTCCTCCTCTAAGCTTCTACAACCACACATCCACAGATTCAAAGGCAAACTTGCAAATCTAAGAATAAACAGATCTGAGGCAATGAATAACTTGCTTTTCTCCATTCAACATCAATTGAAGTAATGAGATCACCCTTGAAAAATAAACAAAGCACAGAACTAGTCTCCTCTCCAGAGTCTTATATTGCTCACTTCAAGAAACGTCAGTCATTTGCATCCAACGTTACTTCCAGTCCACTCAGGCACGGTGTCCTTCTTAGTGCAATCAAAGAGCATTAATTCTGTTAGAAAGGCCAAATTACACAAGCAAAGTAGTACATATTATTTTTTAGAACAGTTTAAGGGATCTCATAATGTTTTATATTTCCTGTCTAAATGATATATGCTTCCACTTCCTATTTGAGCCTTGGCAAACTCAGAATTGTGATTAGCTGCTCCATTAAGAGATGGAGCTGGTCAGGTGTTGGAAGATAGCCTCCAGATCACAACTGCACACAAATCAAGGAATAGAACAAGCTTTCTAAAATGTGACTGTTAAAGGATATCAGAGAGGAAAGGAAAGATACAATCTCAAACCTTAAGGGAATGCACACCATTTAGCTATCACCATCTCCTGGCTGGCTTGCTGACTGATGACAAAGAGCTACAGATGGAAAAGGTGGGAGGGAGTTAAATGGAAAGCTGTCCAGTTCTTACACTTTCCAGACTGTCAACAGCTCTTCTCTGTCACTTTTTATGAAGCTTTTTCAACTTCTTCAGGAAGAATTGTTCATAGCTTTAATTACTCTAAATTTCCAAGAATCAACATTGAAACAGAAAACAATAACACTTGAGCTCTTCTCTACTCCTGAATTCAGTAATGAACATGTTATTGATGCCCATCATCTTCTCGAGGACTCTCAAAGAACAGTCTAGTTCAAATTACAATTTAGGGATGACTTATTTTGAGGCATTGCTGCCCAAAGCTCAACTAAGAGCCAGAGAGGCCCATTTTCTAACAAAATCTACACACTTCCAAACCGATAATCTGTTTCTGTGAACTCAAAAATTCCTTCAGATCAGCCTTTATGACCATAGAAATCTCATGAGAGATATATTTTAAATATGACGTTGTTTTTCCTTCTTACGCTTTCCCTTCCTATCTTCAAAAGCCAGTTGTACACAGACCAAACTGAAAAGAGAGTAATAAGGTTTGACAGAAATCTGAACCCTCAGATAACATGTCACCAAGGTGTTCCGTCTCCCAAGCCTTTTGTAATAAAGAAATGGCATACTGTAAAATACAAATGAGCATTGCTGCAGCTCTGATTTCATTGTCCCAGTGGGGGACCTGTGCCTGGCATGAAGCCAGATATGTAATTCAATACTGGGAGAGTGCATACAAATGGACCTCGGGAGGAGGATCGATTTTAATGTAATCCCATCTACTAATCAAAACAGACTGAGGGATTAACGCTCGCTAGGAAATGTCTGCTCAACATTGTTGTAGCTTATCAATAAAGATAGCTTTGTTTTAATTAAGATACAAAATGCCCATTCCAGGTCTAATTTTAGCTGCAAATAATCGGTTATTGATGACATGTCTGGCTGAATTGTTCTAACCTGCCTGAGAATGTTGTGTTTTTAACTAGATTGGCCAGCGTGGATTGGTTTTTCATACTCCAAGGAGACCACATTCTCATATTCAGTGCAACTCCCAGCATGAGTTGTCCATAGTTTCTTATTTTCCTGATATGAAACATGTTTTTTACCCCATGCTAAAGCTAATTTATGATTCTCCATCCACTGCTATCCATCTGCAAGTCTATATCCTGCTTTGTCTATCCAATGACACACTGTAAGCAGCAAGCTGATAATGCACACCTCAATAGGTCAGATGACATCTGAACAACGCAAGGAGGATGTGTACAAAAAGGTTATTTCCTGCATTATCTTCCCAGTACAAACAAAAAACACAATACCTGGTCAAGATCAGGTGAGTTTTCCAAGAAAAGCAGAATTGACTTGCTTAAGACAACATTCATTGACAAAATATCTGCATCTTGTGAGCTCTGTATCTCACCCTCCCTGTCACTTGTGAAGATTATCATCTGTAAACACTAATCCTGTAAATCCTTTGGGCTGCACTCATCTTTCAAAAATACAAATCACACAAACAACCATTTCCAGTGTCTTGGAAAGTAACTACAGGTCAAGATTTGATTTCAGAGCTGACAAAACTCTCCTGGTTTAGTGCTGTAACAGACAAGCAGTAGTTGGGCTGAGCAACAATACTTGGAAAGGTGGAAAACTTTTGCTGCAGGGGAGGTGTAAAAATAACTTCTCAGTTTCCTTGATTCTGGTTTGTGTTTTTCTTTCCCTCAAAAAAAAAGCTGCAGGGTTTTACTTCAAATCAAATAAAATACACCTTGGTATCTGCAAAATCTTGGGGGCCATCAAGGACTCTCTGTGATAATTTCACCAAATCCCAGGCCCAGACCCAGGTTCTCCCTTGTTTCTGCAGCACTCTGTGGTATGGGGACATGAAGACAAGAGTGGACTCCAGCTTTCCAAAGAGTCCATTATGTTGAGAGCCATTTTACATAACTCTGCCTCCATCCTACATTTGACCTCAGGGAGGTCGTAGAAGATGCTGGTAAAGATGGAAAAGAGAAGGGACAAGCTGTGAAAGGATGTTTCCAAGATGGGAGGAAAAAAAAAATGTACACAAAAAATGCCTATTGGAGTTTTGTTACCTTTAGCCTTCCTGTTTTAAATGTGCCATCATGAACACTGCAGTTTTTAACAACTTTTACAATCACAGCTACACAATAATGGCAAATATTAAATCCTACTATAGCAGAACGGGGATTTTTCTTCAGAACGACAGTGAATATTTTAGTCTTCTGTGGTAAAGCAGATGGGCCTCCTTTGAGCCCTGAAGAAGAGATTGCTAATAATCAATTTATTATAGGATTGCTTCACCAATAAAGATGGAAAAGGAAAAAAAATAGTTTGGGGTTTATTTTCTGTTGTCACAAGCGTCTTATTTCTATGTGTAAATACCGAGCCTTAGCATTCTGCATATTTTTTCCCCTTCATTTTCAGTGTAGAGCTCTCTATTCTTACTTTCTACACATTGAAAAATGTAATTCTTTTTTTTTTATTAAAAAAAAAAGTGCCGAGAAAGTTAATTAACAGTTTTGTGCTTAAAAACCCCAAATGTTGCATAACACAGTATGCAGCACGAAACCCAGGCTTTCTAAATGCTTTTAACAAGGAAGGCACTGTGACATTTAAAAAGCAAAGGAAAATACAGATAGCATTCCATGTACTTAAGTCTAGTGTTATGTGCACAATGACCTAACAGTTTCAGCAATGAGAAAAATAATTACACTACAAACATTGCTGCATATGGATACGGGTTTATGAACTAAGAAATAGATGTCAGAGTTCACCTTTTGACTTCAGAGTGCTGGAGACAAATTTGGCATGCAGATTTGCAACAGCAAGACAGAATTTAAATGAAAAATGAAAATAATTCTGCACTGGCAAACTAAACAAACTGTATCTATGAGGCAAATTTAGCAAGATGGAGCCTGGACAGGTGGCCTGCAAGATGGGTAGGATATTGACTAACAGGCTGCAATCAGAGGGTGGTGATCGATGGTTTTTACTCTCACTGGCAGCCTGTCACAAGTGTGGTTCCCCAAGGATTGATTACAGGCCCTCACACTGTTCAACATCTTCATAAATCGGGACAATGGGACTGAAAACCACTCTCATCAAGGTTGTGGATGACACTAAACTACAATTCTTGTCCCTATGGACACTCACCAGAACAGAACTTCCCCAAGCCTGGCATAAAAATCTACATTGCTGATACCAAAACCAGGGATGAAAACCCTTCCCATCCAAGGGGAAGTTTGTCCATTAACTTCACAGGAGCTGAAAACATTAGTACCTGGCCCTTATGCTAAGGGATTTTCTATGTTCACAGCTGAAATAACATATTCATTCTATTCAAATCCCAAGCATGGAAACGTCTTTCTATCAGTAATAACCCTGGTGACCTACTTCTGAAGCCACCTACTTATGATGTGGATTTCACAGCAGACAATGACCAAATTAAAAGACACTTTTAGGAGATGTCATGCATCTGATAAGACACTGTAATATTTTGGAGAGCACATGCATGGGACCAATAACAAACAATTCTCTGACTGTGAATGAGTGAGTATGTGTGTTCAGACTCAAAATGAAGTCCTTATCTCTCCACTACCCTCACTTTTTTTTTTTTTTTTTGCAGAAACGGAACATCTTCCATACAAGGAAACGCTGCGGGAACTGGGACTGTTTAGTCTGGAGGAGATTGAGGGGGGAATCTCATTAATATTTACAAATATCTCAATGGTGGGTGTCAGGAGGTTGGGGCAGCACTTTTTTCTATTGTGTCTAGCAACAGGACAAGGGGTAATGAGATGAAGCTGGAACACAAAAAGTTCCATTTAAATATAAGAAAAAACTATTTCATTGTTGAGGTGAGGGAGCCCTGGCCCAGGCTGCCCAGGGAGAGTGTGGAGACTCCTTCCTTGGAGGTCTTCAAGACTCGATTGGACACATTTCTGTGTGACCTGATCTAGGTGGAGCTACTTCTGCAGGGGGATTGGACTAGATGATCTCTAAAAGTCCCTTCCAATCCCTACCATTCTATGATTCTATGAAATGATTTGATACACCGTTTCAGCAAGTCAGCACATTTCAATTTGAAGTTTTCGGGTTTTAAAATCTAAATAGTTTAGAATATTTTCTAAAAAGATTACTATTTGAAATCACAAAAAAATATTTCAAAATAAAATAAACCCTGAACTTTCCAACAGGATTCCAGAATACTTAATCCATATCTTTCCCCCCAAATTTTAGAAAATCCATACTTCCCATGGGTTGATGTTAATTTCAATGAAAACATTTTTTAATTGATAAATATTTTATTATGCAGGGAGAAAAAAAAATATGAATTTTTATATTTAGGAATAATCCTCTTCTCAGTTTTTACATACCGAATTCTCTGTTTACTTACAGAGTATTTTGTTTCCTGACATAACCATACATGTAGGAGGGTTTTCTGGAGGTACTACCCTGAAGTTGTAAGAATTTGTTTAGAACCCAGCAAGTGCAATGATTCATTCAAATTATCTCTTTCCATTCTATGTTGCTTTGTATTCCTCGATAGAAAATTTCATTTTCTGTCATACAGCTTTCTTGAGTTTCCACCAGTCTCACCTAATAATAATTCTACATTTTCTACTATCACTCTTAACTTCGTTGATCATTAAATCAATGATCTGGAAAAAAATGGATGTATTCAACATTGATTTGGGGCTTACAAAGAGAGGACAATTCTCTCTTTGCTGAGAGTTGACAAAGATTCACAAACAAAACAAGATAGATACTATTCTTAAAATTATTAAGAATGAGTTTCCATGCTCTCTCAGCAGTTCCATTGCTCCAGACTGAGACAAAATGTTTTAAATAGTTGAGGTTCATGGTGAGAACCCACTCACCTGACCTGCAAATGCTGCTGCAGTAACCACAGAAGTCAAGAGTAAGGTCATCATGGAAAATCATGCACCACATTGCATGTTGTCTTCTCAGCATATCTTCACCAGTGTCTCAGACACAATTTTCAGCAGCAAATAAAGCCATTCATGTCAGCAGCTGCAGCAGCAAAGCATCTTGGCCTCCTTCATAGAATCATAGAATTGTCAGAGTTAGAAGGGACCTCTAGAGATCATCCAGTCCAACCCTCTGCAGAAGCAGGTTCACCTAGATCAGGGAGCACAGAAACATGTCCAGGCTGGTTTTGAAAACCTCCAGAGAAGGAGCCTCCACACCCTCCCTTGCACAGCTTGTGCCAGGGCTCCCTCACCTCAACAATGAATTTTTTCCTTAAGTGGAACTTTTTGTGTTCCAGCTTCTTTCCATTACCCTTTGTCCTATCACTAGATACAACAGAAAAAAAGGATGCCCCAACCTCCTGACACTCACCATTTAGATATTTACAAATTAATGAGATCCCACCTCAGTCTACTCTTTTCCATACCGGACAGCCACGGTTCCCACACCCTTTCCTCACAAGGAAGATTCTTGAGTCCCCTGATCATCTTGGTGGATAGTGCAGCAACCAGCCAGGAGTACACAGACAACCGTGACAACAGATCAGAGGAAAAGTGGTTTTGTCATGCAAAATGCCAGAACAGACTGGAAACCTGAATGACAATAGCAGGATGGCCTATGATCCTATCTGCAGGAAAGATCACTACACCACACATCTTAGGAAACCTAAAACTGAGTGACAAGGATGTCTGGAGAAAAGGGATAATGTTCAGGATTTTCATGTTCTGTTCCATTTTTTGACAGTAAACAAGATTGGATACAGCTGGTAAAATGACAGACATCTACAGTTTAAATGGCTGTTCCTCAACTCTTTGTCCAGGGTAGCATTTAGGCATCAGAGACGAATTTTGAGCATGATTTTTCCATCCTAAAGTAGACCTGTTAAAAAAGTGGTCTCTGTAGTGCCTTAGAAATATTCGTTTCTCTGCTCTGTCCTAAAATATGAAAACTGGTAGCTACTTTGGATGAAGTTGACTACACTGCAGATCAGTAAAGGAAATGAAATTCCACCCATGACAAGAATCTCATATATACAAACACTTAGGATCTGCAACTTCTCATACATTAACTAGTAACAGCATTTCTACATGGAGATCCTTTCATTAAAAAGAGATGGAGGATGATCAGACTTCATTGCAGTTCAAAGAGCTCACAGACTGTGTGACAGGTCCCGAGAATCGAGGGAGGCAGGAAGTGGTGTGACATTCTTTCTCTCTCCAGCAGTTTGGCTGCACAAACTGAAGTCTCAGAATGAGCTAAAGACAAAATGCCTCCATTTGTATCCATGCAATCATCAGAGGAAACATTCTCACACAATGCAAGTCCACACTCCAAAGTGCAAATAAACTGAACCGCATTGCCTCCAGACAGTTTAATACCAAAGGTGATATGAAGGCAGAAAAGATGAATGCTGATAACAAGACCATCATCCCTATCCCAAAAGCACCATGCCTGAATAACCACTCCCATTTCTATAATGTATCAGAATGGAAACTACTCATAACCAAGATTCATTCCACCACTCACACTGTATAGCTAGTATACCCATTTTAGATCATGTGTTTTTCTTAAGGCTAAGAAATACTGTTCTTTCTAGCCAGAATAGGCTACAGGGATTCTATTGCCAACCATAACATATAAAAGAACTTATAAAATTACAGTCACACACTAAGACATATGTCTCACATTTAACTTGGTGTTTATCTTGTCAGGAAATCCAGCTAGCCCATGCCAACATTTTGTTTCATTCATGCTGTCTTCAAAATCATCTGTTGTTGAGGGAGGAAAAGAAGGGAAGAGAAAAGAAAATGCAAGAGAGCTATCCACACACACAAAAAATAAGATAATGAAATTCAAGTTCATGTCACAAATGAAGCTCAAAAATGAAATCATTGTACAAAACATTGTCAATAACAACATTCACCTCTATTCCTCTCCCATGGATGGAAATCGTCATCGCAATCTTATCTGGAAAATAAACAATGGCTTAAAATCTTCCCTTTGCACATCAACAATTGGAAGTGGACTCCTCCACTTCTGATAAGCCTTTTTCTGCAGAAAGATTTTATGATTTTTACTGCTGAGGAAGGCACCTTGACATGCTACAGACCTGATATCAGCCACTCCTGAAGAATACACTCATGACAAAAATCAATTGCAATCCAGACAGAAGCAAAAGAGTGAAATGACAGGTACTTATTTCAAAATTATCTACAAATCTACAACCAGAAAAACATTTCCTTACGTAAAATACAGCTTACACAACTAAATAATTCATCAGGATGAATTATTTAGAGAGATGTGGACCCAGGATGTTTACAAGTCTCAAGCTGTTTTACAAAAGAGAAAAACATTTATATAATTGGTCCCAAAACTCTTTTTTAAATGTTCTTATGATGAGAGATCTCTGATTATCAGTGGCATTGGTCTTGGAAGCAAAGCTTTTATAAACTGAGCTTTTGGTGGGAAGATGGGATAAGAGGGAAATGACTAAGCAAGGTGATCTTTTCTTAGTAATTGGTGATTATTGCTGTTGAACAGATGATTCTTCCAAAAGCCATCCTTTAAGCCTTGAGTTATCTTAGGTATGGTAAAAGGTCTCCCAAACCAGACATAATTAAATCACTGACCTGAGGCATTATCTCCTAGAACAGTCATCTGCCATGTACAGAAGCAGCACAAGCCAGACCCATTTCAGTATAAATGACAACACTTTCACCCTGGCAACCTATATTCCACAAGTCCCCAGATGAAGCCATTTATGCCTAGGAATAAACTTACCCTTGACAGCCCCAGGATGCTTTTGATAAGTTTAACTTCACCTCTGTCATGCTTTGCCTGTCACTCTGCTCTTAGAATCTCTGTCAGCTTCCTCTGTCTCCATAGTCAGAAGTCCTCATGAAAATGTCCACTGCACGTGTCATCAGATCTCCTCTCTCTCTGTCTCTCCCAAAATATTCTCTTTCTGAAAGCTCCTGATGATCCTAGTCCTGACAATTCAAAAGCTGTTACTGGCCACTTACTTTTCATTATACATAGGTAAAAAAATGGACTGGATAAAACCCAGAGAAAGCTGGTGCAACCTCACAAGTGACCCTGATTTGTGAAGGTGATTGGAAGTCCCTTCCAAAATGAATTATGCCATGAACAGAAATGGCTTTTTGCTGTTTGCTGCATCCACGAGTAGGTAGAACAGCAATCCCAGAAAGAAGCTAAGATTGGCTAAATAGAGGCAAGCAAGCTTGTAATTCCTGGTGCTCCCTTAATCAAGAGTAACCTCAGCCCACAGGAGTCCACACAGGAGACACCTTTCACAGGAGAAATATCCTCTGTGCATTGCCTGGCCTGTCTATAGCTGATGTCCATGACTCCAAAAAGTCTGAGGTGAGACACAAGGGAGACTGTTGTCCTTGGATTTATTGGTTGTAATATAGCACAGAAAGAAAGTAGGCAGAAGAAAAGCTCAAGTACATTGAGGAAAGGGCTTACTGCTAGGTTGAATCTTTTAAAAACCATTCTGTTAGCTACATTTGCTCATACAGCATACTGTCATTTTCTGCTCCGAGGGAAGCAATTGTGCTTGCATAGTAAACAGACACCTGGTTTTGGGAGGGGAAGCAAGGCAGGAGTGCTGATGCAGCCACATGTATTCCTCCTGCCTGCAGGTGTGGTGACCAAAGTAGCTATAGCCATATCCTTGCCCACTCATAGCCAGTTGTCTCTGCATTCAAACCAGTGAAGAGTTCCCACCATAGCCAGAGGTTTACACATAACGTAGGAGCTTCAAATCAGAGTATTCAGCCCTTGCTTCGTGTACTCACTCTTTCAGCACTAATGTTGTGTTTGTGTGCTTTTTCCAGAGATAACGTCTCATCACAGAATCACAGAATC
>WBNH01003107.1:19650-32534 GCA_013401255.1 Urocolius indicus | reverse complement strand
ATATTGAAAAACATGATAAAATTATAACAGTCTTCCCATTCTCAAGTATTTTTATTAATTATTTTTAAATATTTTTGCAAATTTTATGGCAAAAAACATGTTATAATAATCCATAATAAATCATTTTTTTTATTATATTAAAACTGATTTGACATGGAGACCTAAATTTATAATGAGTGTGTTCAAGATTACTTTTGACATAGTTGGGAAAAACATTAGTGTGAGCAATTTATCATACGTTTGCCAATGAATTTTTGCATTATTATGTATTCTGTATTCTGCATCATACATAAAGACTAAATTGCTGTGGGAGATTCCTAGTTTATCCTTTATATTTCTAGGGCCCAGATTCTTAAAACTACCTAAATATCAAAGCTTTATATATTTAGAACAAGATATTTTTACTGATAGCTATGTAATAGTTTATTAGTTTTCTCCCCCAGGGAAAAAAATCTGTGTGTTTCACTCAAGGAAGAAATGTTCAGTTTAAAAGCCAGGCATATAGCTGATTTGTCTTAAATTAGTATATAATTATTGTAATTTTTGTTATTTATTTCACTCATTTACTTCCTTATTATTTTATTCTAATTTTGATCTTTCCCTCTTTAGCACTTCAGGAGATTGAAATCAAAGGCATTGTTTTTTGTTATTCTCACTTCACAAGTAAATGGTCTTGTTTTATGGGCTTATTTTCTTTCCCCATCAAGCCCTCAGCTAAGTCTGCATCCAAATGAAAAGTGACACTTTGGAGTTTTTAGTGTAGCTGGAATTTATGTCTTATTTAAAAATTAACAGCAATGTGGCAGAACTGTCCAAATACTTGAGAATCTATAAGTATAAAAGTTTTGACTGTAAACTTACTTAAGCATTGAAAGTGCTGTCTTTTTTTTGAAGTCATTTTGACAGTTAGACAGCTCTAGATCTATATTTTAAGGGCAACTAAGATTCATTGGTTTAAATAAAAGTGCAGTCATGCTATGCCAAATATCTCCTGCAAAATACATACTTCTGTGCTTCTAAGACATCAATGAAAATGATAGAGACTATCTTACTATGCTAAATCAATAACTATTTACTCAATAGTATGAAGTCTGAGTTTCTTTTTGGTCTGAAATGATATCAGTGCACATCCCCTAAAAAAGCAGTTAATCACAAATAGGTGAGGCTGAAGAAGAAACTGTCTTTCATCATTCTTATTGAAGTTGCTCAACTGTGCAGGAAAGATATGTAAGAGTTCTGTGACAGTTGGAAACCTAAGTGTCCATAACTGTCTTTGAGAATTTACAAAGCTGGGCAGAGAAATAATCATTATGAGAGTGATCATTGTCATGCTTGAGAGTCATTGTGAATCTTATACCATAATGTTTCACAAAATCACTTGCCTATATTTATGTATTTCATCCTGTCTTTTTGAAGGAAAAAAGTAAAGATTGTACACTGTACAAATGAAGGATTGGAAGAAAAACTTCAAACTATCTAAGGGGGTATTTTGTACTTAGGCTACTTCAAATATTATTGTTAAAATGTCAATTAATTACTTGATTGAACCCATGTGCTATAATGTTCTTAGTCTTTGTTTTCGGAAGTTTGATTCTTTTCATATTTTTTTATTTCCAGACTCTGTGGTCATTGTTGAAGTCATGTTTTGTTGAGTTTGGTATTTCAGCCCTTTGTTGACTCTTTCCTTTAAATACTGTTACATTTGAATGTTTGCCTTCCTGTGGAGATTTTAGACATCTGAAGGAAACCTATTCCAAAAATCTTCAGTAGGCACACGTTGTATGCAACTTCCAGCTCTATACTGTGATACTTGCAATATTTTAGATGAAGATGCTGACCAGTCATTTCAGATATGTCCATAGAGCTGTTTGTAAAAAGCCCTCCAAAGCTATCTTTTGGGGAGAAAGAAAATATATTTCCATGGTATCATCTTTACAGTTTGATTATGATAACTACATCTTTAGTCTTATTACTACTGATACTGCTATTAGAAGTATAATATACCATAATAGAGTATGACATTTCCTAGGCTATTGTAAAGCCTCAAGAAGCCATCAAGGATTTGCTTAGTGTACTACACAATGTGTTCACACAATTAATTTTATGAAACAACTCACACCTGTGAATAAAACTATCTCCAGATTTCAAAGTGAATGCTTTGTACCCAATGTGATAAAATAAGAATTTAGTTTAAGCCAAAAGAATATCTAGAATACTTTCTTTTCCAATATGCCACATTTTATTACAATAGACCACATAAACTGAGAATAAAAATTACTGTGTATTATGGATACACCAAGTTTTTATGCCTACAGAGTAGATTTGTAGTAAGAGAAATAACTCAGTTGTGCATTCATCTACTGAAATTGCATGGGACTGAAACTTGGACTTGCATTTTATTAGATTTGGTTCACATTTCTATTACAAGAACTTTTGTAAAAATATATATACTAAAATGGACTGGTAAAATAGTAGGTTAACCCTGATTAAAAAAATAGAATCAGAAAGGATAAGAAAGAAAATGTTCATAACAAATAAATTGAGAAGAGGACAGAGAAACAGTGAGGTAATCAATGTAATTCTAGTCTAGGCAAGTCTGCAGTTCTCTACATTGTTTCTAGGTATCTTCTTTATACTTACATGTTTACATTAATACTACAACTATACATTCTAGCCTTATGTCTTTCTTTTTTGTCTGAGTTTATGGATTTTACAACATAAAAACATTTAGGACATTTTGGTCGGATTTCCTGTATTATGTAGACGAAGGAATCTTAGTTGAGACATACTTCATACTGGTTAACAAAATATTACTTTATTTGAGTATGGATTCCTATTTGGAAATAAAGAAGAGAGTTCTAAAAAACCCACTTTCAGTAAACTTTTTCTTTTCCATTTTTCCACTTAAAACTTTGCAAGAAATATGATGTCTGAAAGCCTGTTTCTTTATCTTGCCTGTTGCAAGATAAAGTAGAACATAGTTACTTACATAGTTAGAATGATGTTCTAATTTTCTAAGGACAAGTAACCTCTACCCCTTAATGGAAAGTACTATCATTTCTGGAGAGTTAAATTAGAGTCTCTTATTATCCATGGAAAGGAGATTTATAACGAATGAGTATCCTTTTTTTTTTTTTCCCCCTATGAAAAGCTGAAAATCCTCTAAATGTCTCATAGTTAATCTAAAAAAATCTTAGGAGTGTTAAGGACAAATATTCTCACTGTTTCCATATAGTATGCTCACACCAGAATTCTTCTAGTTTTGCAAAGAAGTTTAGATAACTTTAGATAACTGTTTCTTTTTGTGTTGGGGTTTTTTTGGTTATTTTTTTACTTGTGTGGTTTAGCATCTACGCAGAAGGACAGGCAGACAGGACAACACATAGACTATGCTTTCTGTAAAAGCCTTTTAAATGGAAGCAGTGGGCTTGAAGATATAAAAGAAAATTTTGTGTAACAATTTAGAGTTTCATGTTTTCAACCTGTTAAAACTGCCGTTCTTGTAAAGTCTTAAGAATCAAACATAAAATGTATCCAACACATGTAAAAAGATTTTGGGGAAAGATGGAGAACATTTTCCTTTATTGTAGTAAGAGGTATCCTTAAGTAAGGTTTATTGTGAAAATATATATTTTAAATGCATTTCCTCTTGATCACTGCAACCTGCACTTAAAACAGTGGTTTCATAACGCCCGTGTGGTGATATCAAAAGCTCTAGAGAGAAGCATTGAGAAGTCTAGCATAACAGTTTACTTTTGTGCTATTAGTTTTAAGAGAAAATAAAAATATATTGCAGTAACAACCTCAATAAAAGCAATGCAAAAAAATCTTTCTTAGTAATATTTTAATAAAAATGAATGTAGATATAACACATTCCAAAAAAAACCATGAGAGAAACAGGTAAGCAAATATGTATCAGTATTTTATTTATTGATGAATAATAATTATTCAAAGCATGTAATTAAAATACATTAACATTTGATTTTTATAAATCTTGCCTCTAAGAAACAAATAAATCAAATAAATACTCTGCAGAAACACACAGCAGTTGTTAACAGTAGAAAAAGCACAAATCTAGTCCCCATTAAGATTTATCTTTATTTCTTTTATTTATATCTAAGCTATGAAAATCTCAAACTGGTTTTTCTCCATATCCTCCTAAAACTTTTTCTGCAATAACTATGAGAACTTTGATCACAAAGTTCTCATAGATCACCATGCAAAACATTGCGATTATTGTATTTCTATTTCAGAAGTATTAGTTAGCTCTCTTATGTTATTATATCTATCAGCATTAGCAGATATGCAGTTATTTTACTAACATCAGTCCATAGATCAAGTATTTTAATTGTATATTGCATAAATAGTCATTTATAATCATTGCAGAAATCACTAGTTAAAACCTGTAGTAAAACATGCAGAAGTTGTGGATATAGTAATGTATGAATCTGTGCTTCTCTGCAGCTCTCAGAATAATTATTCTGAAATAATTTTGACATGAGAATTGAATGATAATGGAGGGATCCTATTGCTGTGCACAGTGCTGATCCAAGAAATAGAAGGATAATTTGGTTTAACTGTTGAATTAGGATCAACAACGTTACTATCATACTTTAAAGAAAGAAAAATGGGTCAGATTTCACTTGATGTCAAAGAATAATAATAATATTTAAAAAAGTCAAAATATATAAGAATCAACCTAAATTGTTGTGGCTGGAAATACAGTTGGAAAACACACAATATACAAAATGGTAAGAAATAATAAAAGAAGACAACAAGAGAATCCCAATACTTACAAAACAATCTGATTTTGAGGATAAGTAAGTATTTACAGAATTTACAGAAGTAATTGATATGAAACGAATTGGACAACCGAAAGCCACTGGCCTGAAAAGAGTAAAATAATGCTTAAGAAAAATACTGCAAATGGAATTATCTGTGAAGTTCTTCAGAAAGTTTTTGAGTGCTGTAAGTACATAATACTCTCGGAATTGTTCTCTACAGACTATAATTATACAATAAGCAACCTGACAGAACAAGTCATCTCACAAATTAATGAGGGTATCATCAGCTATTATTTGGTGGCCATCCAAATGTACAAAAACCTTTACAACTCTCAAGCTTTATCATCTTTATGAGCTTCTCAAGTAGTTAAATATCCACCTGTACAGTCAGCAGCTAACTTCATTTTGTTGCTTGTACAATATCAGTTGGTTGACAGAATCAGTGCTTAAAGAACCAATACTGATATGTATTAATAGTAATCATCATGAAATTTAAAAAAAAACCTCTTACAAAATTCTTTGGTGTTCATGAAGACAAACACTAAAACACTAAGAAAAAACATTTATTAAACTTACACAATATATTCTAATATGTTACTAAATATTAGAACTGTTAGAACAGCAATCTAAACACAATCTAATTTTGACTAAAAACACCAGTTAACTGTCCATATCACCTTTAAACTTCAAGCTCTCTTGTAAGAAGCAAAATATGCTGATTTTTTTTTAATGTGTATTTTTGGAGTATTTATTTTGTTGTTGTTTCTTTGGTAAAATATAAACATAAAAGATTAAGAGACTGATAAAATCATATTCCTCAATGTCATCTGACTATGATTTTATTGGTAGATAGGTGTTAATTCAAGAAGAGTATTGCTGAGAAAAGACTAAGAAGATTTTCCCTGAATTTCTGAAAAAAAAAACCAAAAAAACTATATAATCTATATAATTATTTTGGTGAGTGAAAAAAAGTATTTCTCTAAGAAAATGCATAGTATACTATATGACATATATAAAAATCTAAAAGTATATATAAACTGCTGTGTTGGTGCATTGTGGCTTTCTAATGGTGTGTTTAGATAGCTTCATACGAAATGACTTCTACCATGATATCAAGTCTGAGAGCATAAACATTATACTAGTTTTTTAAATGTCTTTTCTTCAGTATAAACCCTAATAAAATAAAATTATGGTGTTCCAGAGGAATTTGTTTATAATCTTCTTGCAAGTTGCAGTTTATAGCTCTTTCACCGTTGATTGAAAAGGTTACAAAAGAAAATGAAAAAAAATGAAAATGTCAGGCGGCTATAATCAGAAGAAAAGTTTGATTCTCTGTTCTTTGTGAGATCTCTTGTCAGATTCAAAGATTGTGATTACACTGCAGATAATTTATCTGTGAAAAATATTGATTTTTGTATTAAGACTTTGTGACAAATTACACCATTGAAGAAACCAAGACTAACTGGAAGAGCAATTCCTATATGTAATTTCCAGAAGCAAAACATGTATTTTACTAGCAATTAGTACAGAAAAGCAAGATGTTCAGCTGTATTTGAGTTTCTTATATTTTTTATTTGAATTTGTTTTATTTTTCCCTTTGAAATTGTCACAAGTTTTCACCATGACTAGATAATTTGTATTTTATCAGAGATAAAAGGCAGATTAAGGAAAATGTGGGCCCTCTCTGGAAGGAAATAGGAGACTTGGTTATCCAGGACAAAGAGAAAGCTAGGTACTTAAAGTTTTCCCTCACTCTTCATGGGCGAGTGCTTCAGCCACACCATACATTGTGAAATGCAAAGGCAGAGACTGGGAGAATTAAGAACATTCCTCTGTAGAAGATCAAGTTCGAGACCGTCTAAGCAATCTGAAGCTGTCTGTGGGACCTGATAAGATTGCAAGCAATGAGTGAAGTGTTTGCAGACTGGTGAAGCTCCAACTGACTGGAAAAAGGCAAACTTAGAATCATAGAATCACGGAATGATAGAGGTTGGAAGGGACATATTAGATCATCTAGTCCAACCTCCCTGCCAAAGCAGGTCAATTTGTCAATGGCACTAAGCTGTGTGGTGCAGATGACATGCTGGAGAGAAAGGGTTATCATCCAAAGGGACCTTGAAAATCCTGACACTTGGACTTGTGAAAATCTCACGAAGTTTAGTCGCAAAACTTAGTGTAAGATTCTACAGCTGTATCAGAGCAATCCTAAGCACAAATACAGGCTGGGTGATGAGTAGATTAAGAGAAGGTGTTGGTAGACAAAAAACTAAATCAATGTACACTCGGGGCCCAAAAAGTCAACCATATCCTGTGCTGCAGAAAAAGCTGCATGACTAACAGAGACTCCATGAGAGTTCACCTGAAGTACTGCATTCATCTTTAAGGCCCTTAGCACAGGAAAGACACAGACCTGTTGGAGTGAGTCCAGAGGAGTGCCAAAGAAGACAGGCTGAGAGAGTTTGAGTTGTTAAGCCTAGAGAACAAAAGGCTCCCAGGAGACCTTATAGCAGCCTTCAGTACATAAAGAAGCTGACAAGAAAGGTGCAGTCACTTTTTTTCAAAGGACATATAGTGATGGGAGAAGAGATAAGGGCTTTAAAGTGAAAGAAGGGAGATTTAGATGAGAAATAAGAATTTCTTTACTGTGAAGTTAATGAGACAGTGGAGCAGATTGCCTAGTGAGATTTTAATTGTCCCATTTCTTCAAGAGTCCAAGGCCAGGTTGGATGGAGCTTTGAGCAGTGTAGTCTAGTGGAAAGCGTCCCTGCACATGGCAGAGGTGTTGGAACTAGATGATCTGTAAGATCCCTTCCAAGTGAAAACATTCTGATTCTACAATTCTGTGATAAAAAAAAGCCCTATCAGTATCTTACAAAAGACAACATTTTCAGAACCCAGACATACAAGTAAATGAGATCTCAAACTTACATTGAAATTTTAAACATAATCCAGTCAAAATGAAATGGTTTAATCAGAGTGCAGTCTTTTATAGCATTTAATGATACTATTTCAGATGGAAGTGTAACTTATTGCATCTGATTGTTTCAAACAACTAAGATGTTCAGATAATGCACTGAGGGACAGAGAGAAAAAACAGCTCTCTTTCTGATGAATACATGAATTCTGATATTTGCAGAAGCTGCCAAAAGAATGTCTTCTGTCTTTTTTTTTTTTCTGGGAGAAGGGGGATAGAATTCTTTGCAGTAGTTAAGCATTTGACTAAAATTCCCAGTTAATAAGATTTTTTTTTCTATTCTATAGAAAATGTATTATAAAGTAAAAATTAATAATAACAATTCTAAGCAATGAAGGGTATAAGAACAACAAAGTGTATTACAGAGCATTAATAATATTGGAACATTTCCCTTTTTTTTACAACATGAAGGCAACTGTAATAACATTGTAATCTTAAAAGAACCAGAGAAATTGACTCTCAACTAGTTCATTACAAGTAAGACAGTTTGTGTCATTTTTTTGGTATAACAGCTTTTCAAAATACACAATATAGATGCACAGAAAACCAAAGATTTCTTACTAATGCAACAGAAAATTCTTGAATCCCTTACTTCAGCAATGTGAAACACATGAAAGTCTTTCATAAAGAGTGGTCTGGTATAGTGAAATACTTTCTGGCACAACTTTTGTTGAGAAAATTTTGTAACTCCTACCAGCACAGCCTCTGCAGTAGGATCGAAAGGAGGACATGAGAGGATGTGATTCAAGCATATTGTAGCATTTTTATCAGATTTTTAGCTAGCAAAGAAACTTGCAGTGTTACCTCACATATCATGAAAATACCAAAGTTTACACAATATATATCATGTTTAGTACTAATTTAGATACTGATTAGTTAATAACACTTCCTAAACTCTTTATAGACCTGGATAAATGAAACTTTTAGTACAAATTTTAGTCTTGATTCAAAACATAATAATCCTGCAAGTAGTCCTTATTTATTCATGTTGTTGCTACATAAAAATTACTTGGAGACAGAACATAAGATTGATTAGGCTATTCTTTACCAGCAGCAAACAACTAGAAGAGGTGGTAGAAGAGTTAGAAGTGAAATTATGTCTGGGAAAAGGCAGAGTCAGAGAAGAATATTTTGGGTTTGTGTCTTACTATCAACATCAGTCTTAATTTGCCATTAATTCTCCAATTTTCAACTTTGTGATAGGAAATGATATGTCATCTTCCGGTCTTTATATTGATTCATGAGCATGTGCATCCCTCTCCTGCTATAGAAAGGGAGTGAGAGAGTGTCTGATGGGTGTCTGACAGCTTGTCAAGGTCAATCTACTAGAAAAAGTAATATGCATTAATCAATATCAGATGGAAGAAGAAGATATTAAAAGCTGGAAGTGTCATGAAAACACAATATGTAGGTATGGGAGTGAATAGAGGTAATGGTAAATAAAAGGTTAAGAGAGGTGCTATTTTTCAACCTGGAAGAGAAAAGTCTCCATGCAGGCCTCATTGTGACCTTTCAATATATGAAAGGTATGTATAAAAAAGATGGAGAGTTTTTACTGAGGTCTCTGGTAAAAGGACAAGAGACATCAGTTTTAAACTGAAAGAGAGTGGGTTTATGTTGGACACGGAAAGACATTTTTTAAAATCAGAATAACGAGACACTTATTTTTTACTGTGAGAGTGGTGAGGCGCTGGAACAGGTTGCCCAGGGATGTCATGGATATGATGTCATTTCAAGTGTTCAAAGTCAGGTTGCATGGGGCTTTGAGCACACTGGTCTAATGGAAGCTGTCTCTGCCTATGGCATGGGCTTGGACTAGGTGATTTTTAGAAGTTACTTCCAAATCAAAACATTTATGATTTTATGAATTATTTAAGAAAAGAGTAGTTACTTTTACTAAGCAAGACTGAGGAAAAAGACATGTTCACATTCACACACACATTTGTGTATTTGTAAATCTGTGTTTTCACAGACACATATTCCAGATTTAAAACTTTTCAGACAAATATATATCAATTAAAAATGCAGAGTTACTGCATTCTAGTAGTCAACTTCCATATTTGTTTTCTCAGAATATTTTAAATAGGTAGCAAAGTAAAAGTTGATAAACTTCCTGGAAAGCAATTAAATGACATGACTTGTATTTCTTTGAAATCTGAAACATGGTAAGTATTTTCTTTATTAATAACCCCTGCAGTTAAATTTGTGATCTTCTGGTTGTAAAAATCAACACAACTTCATTGACCATATTGATTTGGGAACACAGAGCTCTTCTGTTTCAGAGCAGATAAGATATCAGTACTTTTAATCTTGTGCTCACATTTTTCACTCTGAGTTTTAATCAAGCATCCATATACAGTTACACAGACTAGTTCTGGAGATTTTTATACATGAAAATCAAAGTACAGAAAGCTGCAAGCAGAATAAAAGGGTCAGATATCTGAAAGGTTGGTTGGAAATGTTGGCTTTGAAGGGAATTATTTTCCCCATAACTGCTAAGATCAAAAAGGGAATTTGCATTTCTACTCAAAAGTTTTGTCTTCCTACATTTTTCTCCAAGACTGTAATAGTGCACAACTTTTATGACATTTTACCATCTGAGGAGTACACTTTGTGGCTTATCAAAAATGAGAAAAAAATCAAGTCTTTGTGCAGGAATTATCAGAAAGAAGGAACAAAATAGTGATGGGACATAACAAAAAGAGTGTTATTGTAACACAACCAGTAGTCTCACAAAGATGTATTGCAACAACAGCAACAAAACCCTCACAAAAACATTGAGAATAATTCTGAAGAGAACAGTCTGCATTGAATATGGTTATCCTGCATTTTCAGCCAAGAACACAAACAATATTTTAAGCAGTCTACTGTAAATGTTTCTTCCTTCTTTTCCATTAATCAGCAACACAGGTTATTCCTATATGACTGAATAGCAGGTTTTTCCTTCCTCTACTCTGCTCTCGTGAGGCCTCATCTGGAGTCCTGTGTCCAGTTCTGGGCTTTTCAGCTTAAGAGGGACAGGGAATTTCTAGAGAGTCCCATGCAGGGTCATCAAGATGATCAGGGGACTAGAGCTTCTTCCTTATGAGGAAAGGAGGCAGGATCTGGGGCTGTTTAGCCTGGCAGAGACTGAGAGGGGATCTCATTAATACTTAAAAGTATTTGAAAGGTGGATGCCAAGGGGATGGGGCAACACTTTTTTCTATAGTGTCCATTACCCCTTGTCCTGTCACAGGATACAACAGGAAAAAAGAGATGTCTCAAACTTCTGTCATCCATTGTTTAGATATTTGTAAATATTAATGAGATTCTTCCCCAGTCTCCTCTTTTCTAGACTAAATAGTCCCAGTTCCCACAGCCTTTCCTTATAAGGAAGATGCTCAGTCCCATGATCTTCTTGGTGGCCCTGCACTGGAATTTCTCCAGAAGTTCAATGATAAAAAATTCCCAAGTGAAAAACAGAAAAAGCAGCACATAAAGACTGTTAAACAATGTACTGAAAGTTAACATCTGCTTACACTAAAAAGAAACCTTATTAATCATATATCCTTTCTATAGTCCATGTAGGTAAACATGGATTGTTAGAATAATTTCATCAGAGGCTGCAAAAGGGTACCTAGAGGCTTTCCAGTAAAGATACAATTAGACTGAAGCTTCATTATTCCTCAACGTGTTATGTTTCCCATTAGACAGTGATCAAAGAAAAAATACTAAAGGAGATCTGTAGGATGCAAGATTGGTTACAGACTGATTCAGCAGTGCAATCACTGTTTGGTGCAATCTCAGCATGAATGGAGTCCCCAGAGAGTGTGTTGTTATCTGATAGCACTACAGTAAAGGAAAAATCAAACTACTTTTAGAAAGTAAATTGGTTTGTGTTGCATTACACAGGAAAGGATTATATCTCAGATTATCATTCTTCCTGTGATTTAAAACCAAGGGTTTTAAAAACATTTTAGTTTCAGTTGTACATAAAGTCTCTAAGCAGAACTATTCAGTTACTTTAGAACTAGCAGAAACAAAATATTTCTTCTTTTGAGTTATTGTGATAAACTCAGTTAATATTGCTTCTTTTTTTCCAAGTATGCAATTTAAAATACCCGTAATTTTATGATGAATCTTAATTTTTGTTTTGTAGCTATTTTCTTTCTTAAGTTGCCATTTCTCAATAGAATTTCACATCTAGAAAACTTACCTGCACATAAATTTTTTGTTCCAAGCACAGAGGTTACTGATATTGTAAGGCACTAGTATGAATTATCTGTTATTATGAATTAGCAAACATTCCCTGACTCAAATTATATCATACCTGCTATCATCTTTCATGTATTTTTCACTTAAGGCTATGACATGCAAACTTCCTCCTGATTCCTCAGTAACAGCTCCTATATTTTGAGGAATAAAAGTTCAAAGTTTAAAATTAGAGAGGAGCCTTGCAGCCCTTTGCCAGCAGTTTGCTGGCAAATGAATCTCCCAGCAAAAACATCTCTCAGAAAATTTCTGTTTCCTTCAGAAAGTTACAGATATTTGCAGAAAGAGGGAAGAAAAATATTTACTTAGATTTTTCCTTGCCAAAGGTTTGTCACTGAATATTGGGCTATACTTTTCATAATATTGTGTCACAAGTTCTTTGTTTAATTCTCTAGGTCATTGCACACAATTCTTTTAAGTGTTTTACAAAATTGATTTCTGTACATTTGAATTTGATTGAGACTATTTAAAAATCTATGCCATAGCATTATGCATTCTAATCCTCTAACCTCAGTTTTCAGAAGAATGAGGGAGAAAGAGAGAGAAATGAAAGCTGACACAGAGAGATTTTCAAGCAACGGAGATTTCTCAACAGTTACACTACACATAGGAGGGCATAGGAAGTATATGTTCTATTTTTACTTCCTTAGTAAGAGAAAATGAATGGCAAATGGTGAACATAACATATCTATAAAATGCAGTATCCCTTTGTGTCATGGTTTAGCAAGGAGTTGCTTTTGCTTGGTAACAGGGGGAGCGGGTTGCAGTGAAGACCTGGTAAAAGTTTTTTAGACTCTCCCCCGACTCCTGGGTTCAGACCCATCCCCCGGCCCGGCTGGGCCAATCTGGCGCCTCTGCGATCACTATTTAGGGAC
>WBNH01003107.1:0-19311 GCA_013401255.1 Urocolius indicus | reverse complement strand
GACTCTTCATCTCTGTACCATTCTGTGTTGGTTTGTTTTGGTTCTGTTTTGGGGTTTTATGTTTTAGTTGGTATTAAATCATTTTCTGTTTTCTTCCACAAGCCGAGTAGCCTGGTCTGTTTTGTCCTGCAACTTAAGCGGCAATTAAGCTCTCCCTGCCCTTTAGCAATGCTTAAGTCTTCAGTACTTGAGGCTAATCGTGGTCTTTTGTTCCCTGATGGGCCTAAACCAGGACACTTTGCTATTGCCCTTTAACAAGAATGTATGAAATGTCTATATTTGAAGAACAATATGATTAATCAATTGGAAAATTAATAGAAAAAATCTAGACAGAGTATTTTACTTCCAAAGTGAATAACTCTGTATTTTAAAATGATACTTGAATCTCAATAAATAGTTCACTTTTTAGTTGAATACAGTATCATTGCAAAGGCACTTGAGAATTATTACTGATTATTCTACCTTTAAATTAAATAATTCATTTTTCAGAATATTGTCACTATTAGTGACATTATTTTATCCTATTGCTCTACAAGGCATCCTTTCTGATTTTACCATATTTATACTAACACAAAACAGCTTTTCTTTTACTTATTTTTTTATATCATATGGTACATGTATCTGAAAGAAAAAATATAACTTGCATCTATTCTATAGGAAATTCTACGTTTCAGTGTTTGCTTCATTCCTCAGGAGACAAAAATGTCAACATCATAGAATTGATGGTGAAATTGAACAATCTGTTTCAATGCCTAACAACCAATATTTTCCCCACATAGATACTTGGAAAGTTAGACCAGTCATGGGTCACACATGAGCACATCTTTTCAGCTTCTCAGAAAGCACGTGAGACACATGAGAAAAAAGATCTTTCCATAATTTAACAAGATAGCTGTGTGACTAATAAAGAGGTCAGATAGCTCAGAATCCTGAATAGCAGAACAACTTCAGGTATCCTTTGGACTGCTCAGAAAAACAAGTGGTAACTCCTGGAGTTAGCCAGGTTTCATACCCAGGAGGATAGCTGGGTAGTAGGCAAGCTGAGAAGCCAAGCATTCTGCCTGATTTCTAGCCAGCCCACCAGCCTGGAGTCTAATTGGTGAGAGAGTTGGTGAGCGTACTGACAGAAAATTAAATAAACTAGCAGTTGGCTACTTGGTCAGCCTATAAGCCTTTCTGATTTTCACTGATATTTTTGACATAATTTGAATTATCTTGAATAGTAGTTCTGTTCAATTCGGTCATATTTTTTTCCTGATAAAACCTGTTAAAAAATTACATCAATCACTCTATCATTTAGTATATAGAGTAAATGTATGGTTGTCGGGGTTTGGCTCAGCTAGCACAGCAGCACCTCAACAGTCTCTCGCTCGGGTGCACCGAGCNCTCTTCTTCTGGCTTCTTCTTAAAAAGTGATCATGGAGGCGTCTAATTGGCTGAGCCCCAGAAGTGGGTCTGGCTCAGACATGGGGAGACTTGCAAACAACTTCTTATAGGAGCCATCTTTACAGCCCCTTCCCCCTTACCAGAAAAGGCTATCATGTCAAACCATGACAATGGTGAACAATATCTCTACACCTCCACATATAAGTCACATATAAGTAGTTTATTAGAAACCTGCATGAACTTCTACTCTACATGGTTTCCAGGTACAAAGGATAGGTGAATTCCTCATCTGTTAGAAAATCCTGGTTTAATTTTTCTGCAGTAGTTTTTCTTTTGAACATTCTGTTTGTTCTATATGCTTTTAGTCTTCCTGGCTTCCTCGATGCTCTCAGTTTTCCTTTGATATAATTGATTGCCATGGTTTGATACGACAGCCTTTTCTGGTAAGGGGGAAGGGGCTGTAAAGATAGCTCCTGTAAGAATTTTCTAGAAACTCTCCCCAGCTCTGAGCCAGATCCACTTCTGGGGCTGAGATATTAGACGCCTCCATGATAACTTTTTAAGAAGAAGCCAGAAAAGTAGGGCTCTTCCTGTTTCTTCTGTCTCTTCTTTTCTGGCTGGTAGTAATACAAGGAGTGGGAAGAGAGAGAAAAGCAATCATGCAGACTCCAGAGTGTGTGCATTCTACAGAGAAGACTGGTTAAGCTGAGATACGTTTCCATTTTGCTAAGGCAGACCCCACACCAGGGGCAATGACTCATTTTGTTAAAGACCTCAGGACAGGGGCAGTGATTCTTTTCATTAAAGACCTCATGTCAGGGGCAGTGACAATAGCCAGAGGAGGTCGTGTCTTGTGGGAGGGATTCCATATTCACAGAAGCAGTAATTGTGGAGAGGAACCCACGTAAAAGAAGCTCATTAAAATTATGCCCAGACTAGTCCATGTCCCAAGGTAGGGATCCTGTATCTGCAGAAGTGGCAACCATGCAGAAGAATCCACGTCAAAGATGTCCATAAAGGACTGCATCCAGTGTGAAGGATCCTGTATTGGCAGAAGCTGTATCTGCTGGGAAGACCTCACACCACAGAAGTCCTGAGTCCCAGGGGAGGGACATCATGTTGGAGCGGGGGGAAGAATGCAAGGAGTCATCCTTCTCTGAGAAGAGAAGTGGCAGAGCCCATCTGTAAGAGACTGACTACGTTCCCCATTCCCTGCCCCTGCCCTGAGCCATAGAGCGGGGAGGAGGTAGAGATATTGGGAGCAGTGAGCTGGGCCTGGGAAGAAAGGAGAGATAGGAGAGGGAGATCTTAAAGTGCTGGTTGTAATTTTTCTCAAACATCTAACTCCTTTTTTGCTTTTTGTCCTGTTCTGTTCTGTTTCTTGTAGGTAGTATAAAAAACCTTCCTACTTTCCTCTCTAAGCTGAGTAGTGGAGTCTGTTTTGCCCAGAACCATAACTGGCAGTGAGCCCTCCCTGCCCTTTTCTCAATCCACAACAAATCTTTTTCCTCTCATCTCGCTGGGGCCTCTGTCATCCTAACAAGGGTGGGGGTGAATGGGGGGCACCAAGCGAAAGACTGTCGTGATGCTTCTGTGCTAGTTGGACCAAATCACAACATTGATAAATCCCTCTTTATTCTTTTTGTGAACATATTACTGACACGTGGCTCTACCACATATCCTCCCATACTTTAGTATAAACATCCAACAACTTATTTTTCGTATATTGTTACTTCTTTAATCAGGAAAGTGAGATACTTCACTTAATTTTTTAACATTTCATATCTATGTGAGTGAGATTTAAATTTTTAAATATTATTTTAGGAAATAATGCATCAAACAGAGTTTTCAGTTATTATTCAAAAATTTTACAAAAACTTGATGTAAAATTTTGCTATTCTAATAATTTCTCCAACTTTAAAGACTGACTACAGTCAAAAGTATGTTTTGTAGTTGAAGTCAAGGAAAATGTTTGCTGTTGTGTAAATTATTGAAAAGATGGTCATTAGCTAAAGGAATCTTATTTAACACCAATATTATTACTTCCTTCTACAAAGATTAATGTAATATTCATAAGGAAGTCTTCAAATCTTTAAAAGATATTTTCTCTTCCTTTATTATCCTACTTTATGATATGCTGGGATGTCATTTCATGATTGTACATTAGTGGTGGATCATATTCACATTATATGTAACCTATAATTAAGTTACATATATGTCACTTAGAATACACAACAAAAAAAAATGTGTACCCAAATATTCCATATACTGTTTCTTACTTCTCCCTAAATACTGCATTTAATGTTTTTGTGAGGTATTTGGTAAACAGTATTTTATAAGAATCCTTTTATTATTTAGGTAACCTCCTGCAGCAGCTGTGACGGGAGCTCCCACCTAGCTGAAGATTATTCTGATTATAAAAACATTTCAAAGTTTTATTAGGTGTAGTCATACACAAAATGACCTAGCTATGACCAATGGCTTTGAGTCTGAGATTTGTAACCAGAACTGAACTCTCATAGTCAAAAAGGTGTAACAATTCCATGATAAGGTACCATGCTATAGTTCAACTATATGAACAATAGCCAGGTATGCCAGGAAACTTCTTTCATGAAGATCAAGAAGTATTATTTCAAAGAAAATCAAGTAACCTACTCTTAATTTGATTAGATGACTCATGAGTGGTGATAGTATTTTGTCCAAGTATCAAATAAGATGTCCATCAAGGAAATAAGAACTGTATGCATGGATTATTTGGATACAGGATTGTCACCAAATTTTGGTACCACTTTAACTCATTAAGAAGGACACCATTAAAATAATATTAATTCAAAGCATTCATTGTTAGAAGATTTTATGGACAGTGAAATAGATTTAGGGGCAAGTATTTGAACTGTGTAGACTGCATATTTTTTTTTTTGGTACATAAATTTGTGATTGAAAACAAGAATAGGAAATTACTTTAAAATTCTTAAATAGCAACTGCGATTCCAAACAAGATTTTATATGAGAACTCCAAGATGCTCCTGTTTTAAAAAGCTAAGGATATATAAACCACAGATTATAATCAGATAATATAATCTTAGCAGCTTTTCCAGTGACTATATATAATTCCATAATATACATGAGAGAAAAAGTATAAATGTTGGTATATACTTTTTTAATCTAATGACTTCACAACCAAGGGAAGACTTGAAGACAGATCAATTTTACCTGTTGAAGTTATGTGTTACTTAACGTGACACACAAATGAAAATTTGAAAAATAAATTAAGACTATCAAATAATTTTTCACATATCCTATCTTCAATATTTTATGAGTGAAAAAAAAGTAGAAAAGGCAAGTATATGGTAGCAATATGCTTTAGTTTGATATTAGAAGAAACTTAAGAATTACAATTTAAACAACTATAATTTACAAATTATAAGAAATTTCAGGTGAGTGGTTACATGCCTATTTCTAACTTCACAAATTTTCCTACTGATTTTTTTCAAACAGCTTGCATAAAAACACATGCATTGTTAAACACATATGAACTATAGCTGTAGATGTGAAGATCTTCCCCCACTGTTTGTCCGAGAACGCAGTTTTATAAAAAATATTTATGTTTTTTTTCATTGATTGGCATAGATTCTTTTAAAATTTGTTTTAGAGGGCATTCCCTTACTGAATTTATGTTTGATGGTCAGAATATTTTCTTTTAGTTATAAGATTCATCAGTAACATAGATGTTTTACTCATTAGTTCCTATTGTTGATTTTGTATCTTTTCTCCATGTCAATCTCACTTTCTGTCTTTGGTTTCCTCCTTATTTTGATTACCATATCAAAAAACATCTAAAAATGTATACAATGTATTACTAACACAAGCAGGTTCCCGGTTTTACAGCAAAACAAAGTCCAACTAAACACACCTATCTTACATGAAAGCTAAAATTAAATGAAAAGCTCTACCTTTAAATCAAAACTTAGTTTTCTCTTATTCATAGAATCTTATAATGATAGAATGGTTTAAATTGGAAGGGATCTTAAAGATCATCTAATTCCAACCCACTTTGCCATGGGCAGGGATACATTCCACTAGACCAGGTGGCTCAAATCCCAATCCAGACTGGCCTTGAATACTTCCAGGAATCAGGCATCTACAACCTCTCAGGGCAACCTGTTCCAGTGCCTCACCACCCTTACAGTGAAGAACTGCTTCCTAATATCTAATCTAAATCTCTCCTCTGTCAGTTTACCCCTTGTCTTATCAATTTATTTTCAATCTGTTAGCAGTTCTAACTCCCACTGCGTTTAAGCACATTGAAGCTTCCACATAGCTAAAACTAATTAAACTTGTCTACCAAGATAAAATTAACATGTTTAAATATGTATGTCTGAATACATTTGTCTTCTTTACCAGAATCACCTTCTTTGAAGTCTTACAAATTTTTAAAGCAGATTTCATAGATGAGATCTATCAGTTTACTTGGAACATCTGTTTGTTTGGTTTTTTTCTTGTTATTTAAAAAATAAAAAACAAGAAAAATAAAAATAAAACAAACAAAAAAAAAAAAACCACAAAAAAAACCCAGAAATATATAAATACTTAAATAGAACAAAAATAGGGACTTTAAAAGTTTACAAAATGCATGTAAGGCAGAATGTGCTACATAGGTAAGCATGCAGAGAATAAAATAGCTACCTTCAGTATCTTTTTTTTGTCTGTTGTGCTTCACCATACACTGAAGAATATTTTTACTTATATGACTGACTATATACTTTTATTATTTGTAAGCTTAACATCTCAAGTAACACAGATAAATGGGAAATCCTCAATAAGATAAATTTTCTGTTAAGCCAAGAGGTTCCAAAGAAATGTAAGGAAAAACTTCTTCACTGTGAGGATGACGAAGCACTGGAACAGGCTGCTCAGATGGGTTGTTGAGACTCCTTCTTTGGAGACATTCAAAACCTGTCTGAACAAGTTTCTCTGTGACCTACTCTAGGTGATCCTGTTGAGGCAGGGGGATTGGATTAGATAATCTTTCAAGGTCCCTTCCAACCAAAAGATTTTGTGATTCTGTGATTCTGTGACAAATACTATAATCCAGTAAAATAACTTCAGGTATTGGGATTCATGTCAGCATAACAGAAAGAAATACATTTTTCCATTTTAAAGAATAGAATTATTTTGTGTAAAGTCATTAAAATTCAAAGAAGAAGTGATAGATGGCAAACAGGTGTCCATCCTGTATGTAATGTATGTAAGGTGTAAGGATATTTTGTTAATTAGTCCTTGTAGATCATGAAGAATGTTTTAGAACTAGATCATTTTTTTTTTCAGCTCTATTTACATTTAAAAATCATTAGAACAAAACATTCCATATGCATTTTTTAATTCTTGAAAAATTGTTAAACTTTTGTTCAGAGTCAAGAAATATATTCTTTTATTGTTGCCCTACTCAGTTTTAGGGAAGGAAGTAGTCCTTGATTCAGGATTCGTGAATAGACTAGATGAAGAAAGAAGAGAAGAGAAGAGAAGAGAAGAGAAGAGAAGAGAAGAGAAGAGAAGAGAAGAGAAGAGAAGAATATTTGAGTTGGAAGGGATCTACATCATCATCTAATTAAACTGCCTGACCACTTCAAGTCACATCAGAAGCGTTCACTTTAAATGTGCTCAAATTATAAAATTCTGACTTCGAAAATTCTCATTATCTTTTGTGACTATGTATGTCACAATTGTTCGACTCTGCACAACAGAAAAAAACTTTGATTTTTTAATGTTGGTTTTATTTCAGATACTCTTACATCAAGATGAAATGCTACACAGAAGCAGACTAACTTTACCTATAAAGAACAAGAAACAAAAAACATTCCAGAAGGTTTGGGATAAAATTTGGTGCAACTTTTTTAACAATTAGAACTACTGATTCTAATTTGTCATGACATTAGAAAATAACCAAAGGCCATATCCCTCCCTCTAGTTCTCTGAAGAGAGTGTAGATAAGCTTGCTAGAATTGTTGGAATGGGCAGAAGAGGAGGAGGATAGTCAATAAACAGCATGTTCCTACATTCCTTGGGATTCAATGAGAGATTCTGTAATAGAATTTCACTGGGGCATTTCTCTATGGGATTAAGAGGCAGATGGAGGAAAAAAGGTAAAGGTAAGAGGCAGATGGAGGTAAAAAGGTAAAGGTAAGAAACAGATGCTCTGTACTGCTTGATCCCCTGCTGATGCCACAGATAGAACAGCAGGTGTTTGTGCTACTGCAAACAGCTATCAAGAACACACAGATCATCTAAGGCTATGTCGCTGCCATTCTAGAGAAATGATAAAACTGGCTTTTTATTTCTCAGAAAAAATACCAAAATATTGCATAGTGCATTCAATTTTAATAGCTTCTGTGTTTTTCTTAATGAGGGCAATTATTTTAATGTAGGAAATCTCTAGATCGCTGCTCTACCATAACACAAAAGACAATTTGGACCATTGCATTATTCACCATTCTTCTCTAAAGCTATCCTGTGAGAAACTCAGTCTTGTACCTAAAATGCCTTTTCAGGTGCAAGAGGTATCAAAATGTATTCCTCTATGGTTTTGATTAGATCACTTATTTTTGACCAAAAAATCATAACTCTTCAAAAATTCTTGGTCATCTCTGGTAATGAGATTAAAGAATTCATCCAGCATCTTGAATATATAGTTATTGAATATATATTTATTCAATATCTGAAAGTTCTAGAGATGTTTAATGATAAAACACTTATTTTACAAAAAAAACCCCATATTTTTGTATGACTTTATTCCAAAACGTTAAATGTAGACAACAATTTCTTGTTTCTTTTGTTCAATCCCATCATTACAAACATATGAATGTAGAGACAAATATTTAAATACTAATAGTGCATTCATATGTGCCTTTCTTCCTGAAGCTTCAGAGGTTATGATTCTCTCAGCTGTTAATAATTTACTTTTTTTTCACTGAATAGAAATTTCTATTCCTTCAGAGTAGTTAAAGTACTTTTGAGAATTAGTCAAAAAAGAGCCACATGAGGTGAAATAGTTTAAATAGCAAGTGTTTGCTAACCTTTGGAAATGTTTGACTGAAATGAGTTAGATTATCCATACAGCTGACGTAGCAAATTAAAAAGGTAATGTAAATGTGCTGTTTGACAGCCTGAAAGGATATTATGGCCTCCTTCTCTGATAACTTCACTGCATGCTAGTATTAAAGCAGTGCTTGAAGCTGAATACTTGCCAATCTGGGTCAAAAACAGAATCTCATATTTTTTAGAGGAAAAGCTAGAATATTTGATTAGGTTGTTCCACCTCCAATTTAAATGAGTAACACTATCCTCAGCCTTTCACTGGCCATTGGATTTCTCCCTATCTAAGACAATTATTTGTCATCATCTGTGTCAATATCTCCTGCTAGAGCTTTCTTCAACTGCATTAAAAGCATGTAAAGTTGTTAATAGGTCATTTGTGCTTATTTCCTTCTTTCCTAGACAGACCTAAACTATTAGAGAGGGTAGAAATTGTCTACAGCTTTCAGATCTGCCTCCCACACAATGATTATCTTTTCTCTACTTGTGTTACCAACCTATAACAGAATCATGACCTGAATTAGAGCTGTGCAGGTATTGTCAATGTTCCATTCAATCTCAGAAGTTTTGTTAACTTCACCTGTGACAAAGGCCTTATCTGGTAAAATAAAAGTTCAGACTAGTGTCTCCCCTTTTGCTATTTCAGTAATGTTTTGGATAGACAAAATGAGATGATGACAGTGATTGTTAAAGCACATGAAATGTGATTAGCACGTTGACAATTTAAAATGACGGGATCGGTACAAAAAAATATTAACTGTACTAGAAATTTATTATTCTCTGTGAGTAAAATAGCATAGAAGGAACAGAACTCATTTGTTGATGTTTTGTATAATTTTCCTTAAAACAGTAGGAGAATCTGGGTTATTTTCCTGCTCAGATCGAGAAATAATATTTTATCTCTTGTCAGTGATAGTCAGCAAAGTCAATATATACTTATACTCTATCCTAGAATATACAAAATAGATATTTCTTAACTTACCTGTTTGGTTTCAGATCCAAGCAGGTCTACAGGGACAAAGATTTCATTATTGGGTATTGCCATCTACTTTTCATAATCAATATTAATATTTCAACTAGAAACTTTTGCTTTGTGATGTGGGCAATGGAAAACTTCTATAGACTAGGGAAGTTCATTATTGTCTATGTATTAGACCATTTTTGGTGGAATACACTGCAACTGACTGTTGCCAAAAACTAAGAATCATTGTGTGAGCTATGGAGCAAATAATATATTAAATAATTACAAGAAAACACTTGCTGCTGAAACAATAGGTGAAGAACTTTGACAGAAACAAGACTGAGTGAATTCCAGCTGTGATGAACTGCCGTCTGTGCATGCTTGCATATATACATAATCCATATAAAGCAGAAATATCTTCATTTCCTTTGATGAAAATTTATAAATGTTTCACCTATATCTGTGTAAGAACGTAATTTATTGATTGAAATATTGTAACAGATTTTTTTTTTTAGAACTCTTTTATGTTGATATCAGATCTAGCAGCAACTTAAAGTGCTCGGGGATGGTGTGGAGTCTCCGTCTCTGGTGGTTTTTAAAATCCATCTGGATGAGTTCCTGTGAGACCTGATCTAGGTCGACCTTCTTTGGCAGATGTGTTGAACTAGATAATCTTCTGAGGTCGCTTCCAACCTCTACCATTCTGTGATAAACGTATTGATTACATAATACATCTCAAAACCAAGCAATTTAAGCTGTATGTCATTGCTAACATAAAGCCATAATAAACATATTTTCTCATGCCTATACTCTCCACGTATCAATCTTGAATCAGATAGTCTCTTCATTATCAATTGTGATATTATCATAGCATTTCTAAGATTTGATATAATATTTAAAAATTAAGCAGTACACATAAATAAAAACATATTACAGTCATTCATAGGACAATTGTGTGTAATTGTGTTCTTTTTAGCATCAGTGTCTTTATCCCTCTTGTTGCTTATTGCTGTGACAGTTACTGACACATGGCCTGACAGAAATGGAATTTTCTAGACAGCATGACCGCACTCAGCAGCTACTGAACTGAATGTTTCCTCTCCAAAGTAAAGCCATGGGGAAAATAGCCATCATCCCTGTCAAGATCCAGCCCAAACAGTTTACATAAACAGCACATTATTGGCACATAAAACCACATTCTTGGATACTAGTTTGAGTAAAACTACTGTGATAATCCAATTAATCCAATTAATTGTCCCTTATCACAGCTTAGTATCACAGATTTTTTTTTTTTAGGTAGTACAGATATCTCTTTAATTACAGTTTCTTTATAAAATTTTACGAACACTTTAAAAAATCTGTGCTAATACTTCAGGTTACTCAGAAAATAGGCAATACATTCTGGGAATTGGTACAGGGGACCTGACATAAGTTTATTCCTACACAGTTCTTATATCCCATTTCTTAATCAGCTTTGTTTGGAAAAATCAAACAGTATCTTGGACCTTTCTATTCCATGTCTATTAAGGCCATTCAAATTGTTTGGGGAAGCAACAAAATCTCCTGACTTGTAGTTGTGTGACCAATGAACCCCTAGAATTTAAGAAGGCTGGGTGCAAATGGGCACAGAAAATGTACTTACAAAGCTCAAGGAAGAATGTAGAGGTTGACCACAACTGTTGTTAAGAAAGCTGAACATAAGACAACATAAAGAGGAACAGTGGACTGAAGAATGGGATGTATTTTAGATAAACAGCTGTATGGATTAAGATAAACTGGCTATATCAGATGACTGGATTTATTGATTGTGTCAACCACCTTCCCCGAATTAATTTTTTTTAAAAAGTGAATGTTTTGCTGAGCCAGTCAGACCAGTGTGGGGGAAATGTATACATCACTCAGCCCAACATATACTATAAAAGCAAATAACAAAACAAATTTTGAAGATAACAGTGAGCTTCAGTTGGCTTCAACCCATATATTTATTGCCAGGTACTGAGGACATCCAATGTTATGGTGAAGAGCATATTTTAGACCGTTAGTGGAAATTAGGTTTGTAATGCGATCCAACAGCATACTGTGCTTGTATTGTGATTTTAATACATCGCAATGTTGTTGTTATAAATGATAATCTTGTGCAATGTTGTTGTGGTTCCACATGAGTCAGCAACAAAGCACCACACAGCCTCTTGTTCTCCATACACCCCTACCTTCCTTAGGATAGCAGATGCCCTAGCAGGATAGTAGGGGGAAAAAGAAATAACCAAGGACTTTATGGATCAAGGCAAGGATAGGGAGGGCTCACTGCCAATTATGGTTGTAGGTAAACAGACTTGACTACTCAATCTACAGAGGAAAGTAAGAACAGTTTATTCTACTACCTATAAGAAACAGAATAGACAAAAAGCAAAAATGGGGTAGAATGATGAGAAAAATAAAACCAACACTTTTTCTTTCCTGCACCACTCCTTTCTTCCCAGGCTCATCTCAATGCTCCTAATGTCTCTACCTCCTCCCTCCTCAACACTGAAGGTCCAGAGAAGGGAGGATATGTTCTGTCCCTCACAGATGATCTCTTGCCACTTTTTTCTTAGAGGAGGATTCCTTGCTTTCTTCCCCTGCTCCAACACGAGGTCCCTTCCACAGCATACAATCTTTAACAAACTACTCCAGCATGAGTCTTTCCCAAGGGCTGCAGCTTCTTCTCACAAACTCCTCCAGCGAGGGAATCCTCTGTGGGCAGCACCCTTCCAGCAAACTTCTGCTGTAACGCCACCTTGCCACAAATTCATAGCCTCCTCCAGACACAGTCGCTACTCCTAGAGTGGAGTCCTCCATGAACTGCCAACAATTCTCAACTTCACCAGTCCTCTGCATAGGTGGCAGGGGAATATTTGCCAACTCACCATGGGATGCAAGAGGACATCTCTTTTCCAGCATAACTCCTCCTCTCTTCCACAGCTGACCTTGGGTTCTGCATGGTCACTTCTTTCTCCTCCAACTTCTTCTACCACCTTACAGAAAGGAAGAACCTCCTCCTTCCAGCTTCTTCTTAATAAGTGATAGTGGAAGCATTCCATTTGCTTCACCCCCAGAAGTGGGTCTGACTCGGAGCCAGGGAAAGTTTTGAGCAACTTCTTACAGGAACTATCTTTACAGTCCCTTCTCGATCACCAGAAATGGCTCCACACAAATCCATTACAAATGTCAAACAATTTTAAATAAGTAAATTTGGTATTAAGACATTAACTTTTCCTTGTCTTTAACATCTAAAAGAACTTGTTCAGAAAGTGTTGAACACTGTCAACTTGTTAAGAAATTATTGCTCTGAAAATTGCTGCATGTATTCATAATGTGGTGTCACAGTTTTGACAGACCAGGAATGATAATTGATTGTTAAAACTAATGAGACCAGTGGAATGGCCCAGGCTTATGTTAATTACCTTGCAAAGTCACTCCAGATTTTTTCCAAAGTTTGGAGACAGTTTCTTGGAAAAAATCAATGAAACCAATGACAGAAACCTCACAACAGAAAAAAAACAAACCCAACATCATAACAACAAGGACCTAGTTTAGTTAGAAGACTTAGTAAAAAAATAAAAAGCCATAAAATATCTGATATATTAAAAAATGGATAGGTACCAAATAACTTCAAAGAAAATGTAACTATTGCTCTGTAACTTGTGTGCTTTGTACTTCAACTCAAGGGTTAAAATTTTATTTAGACTTGTAGTGGTTTTGCCTGGGCCAGGTTTTGGTAGCAGGGGGGCTACAGAAGTAGCCTTCTTTAAACTGTAATCTGCCAGAACCTTCCCCTGTAGTTGATACGGCTAATGCCAGTCAATTCTAAGATGGACCTGCTACTGACCAAAGCCTGGCCAATTAGTGATTGCGGTAACACCTCTCTGAATAACATATTTGAGAAGAGGAAGAAGTTGCTGTGCAATTGCTAAACTGCAGCAGCAACAGGGAGAAAGTGAAAACGTTTCCACAGACACTGAGGTCAGTGGAGAAGTAGGAGGAGGAGCTGTTTAAGCCCTAGAGGGAATACTTTCCTGTGACCATCTGCAATGAACTGACCATAACCCCTACCTCTGTTCCCTGTGCCACTAGGGAGGGAGGAAGGAAGGTGAGTACCTGGAAGAGGGAGGGCTGGGGGTAGTTAATATTTGGGTTTATTTCTCATTTCCCTGTTCTATTCTGAATGTTCCTTAATAAATCAAACACTTCTCTCCCCAAGCTGAGTCTGTTTTGCCTGTGATACATTGCAGAACCATCTCTCCATCCTTACCTTGACTCACGAACCTCACATTATATTTCTCTCTCCCCTGTCTAGTGTAGGAGAGGGAGTGATATTACAACTTGATGGGCATCTGGCACCCAGCCAGGGCTTAATCACCAGAAGGTGTCTTCAGTGGGAACTGAAGTTTAGGCACCTGAACTAAGGAAACTTCATGAGAACATCCATTGGTGCTTTATAGATGGCGTTTATAAAGAATGTAAAATTAGAGAATCTTTTAGGTTTTAAAAGATCTTTAAAATCATCAAGCCTAACTGCAAACCTAACACTGCCATATCCACCACTAAACCATGTCCCTAAGCACAATTTCTACATGATTTTTTTTTAAATTCTATCAAGGATAGTGACTCAATCACTTCTCTGGGCACCTTGCTTGATAAACCTTTTGGTGAACCAATTTTCCATTATATCCAATCTAAATCTCCCCTAGCAAAACCTGACTCTGTTTCCTCTTTTCCTAATATTTGTTACTTAGAAGAGGTTGACATCCACCTCATCACAATCTCCTTTCAGTTAGTTGCAGAGAGCTTCCTCTTCTCTGAGATAAACAACCTGAGTTCCCTCAGCCATATCTCATAAGATGCATTTGCCAGACCCTTCACCAACTTTGTTCCCTTCCTTTGGCCACACTCCAGCATTTCAATGTAGTACTCTCTTGTGGTGAGGGGATCAAAACTGAACACAGTGTTCAAGATGCAGTCTCATCAGAGCCACGTAGAGGAGGACAATCACTTCCCTAATCCTGCTGGCCACATTTTCTCTGATTCAAGCCAGGATGCTGTTAGCCTTCTTGGCCACCTGGGCATACTGCCAGCTCATACTTATCTGTCTGTTGGCCAATATCCTGCAATCCTGCAATTTTTTTTTTTCAGCTTTTCAGACAGTCTTTCTCAAGCCTGTAGCATTTCATTGGGTTGTTGTCACCCAAGTGCATGACTCAGCACTTAACCTTGTTGAATCTCACACAACTGGCCTTGGCCCATTGATTCAGCCTGTCCACCCATCAGAATAGATATTCCCAGCTGCTTTTTGCAGTGAAGAATTCTTACATTGGTGAAGAAAATGGAAAATGAGATCTATTTTAGCACTTAGTAGGTAGATTTTAAAAAGTATTTTGCTAGAGCCACACCATACGCTGGAATGAATCAACAATTTGACAGGAATTCAAAAGTTGCTGAGCCATAATAAAGACAAGGATAAGCAAATACATGTCAGTATACCCATTCAGCACTTTTTGTCTATGCTGAAATGTCTCCTCAGTAAAGGTCTGTGAACCTCAAAGGAAGCATGGTATATCTTCAGTGCCAACTCTTCTAAGGCATATAAAGGTGACTGATTGAAATCCACATGTATTCCTAACATTTTTGTCTCTGTTTAGCTAATTGCTCTGTAGTATTTCCTACTTCAGCTGTTCCTGATGAATGCATTGTAGAACAAGAGTCACTTTTAAATAAATACAATATGTTCAAAAACATCACATATTTTTTCTTTGTCTATGCCTGATTCTACTTTTGTCTGGTTATAATGTAGTAACTACAGAGCAGAGGTTCTTTACTCTTAAATATTCTGTATTCTAATTCTGATGGGTTGAGCTTCATCTTAGCTATCATTAGCAATCTAAAAACTAGTCACATACTCCTAATTAATCATCCCAGCTTCCTGCATTCGCTGCTAAATGACACTGAGAAGGTGATACATTCCATCTATTAAAGACATGTGATGACTTGTCTTCTGAAAATTCTTTCTCTTTCCTTCAATTTTTCTCTATAACTAGAGATAATTTAGTTTTCAAGCTACATTCACAATCTGACTTCTAAATAGCTGTTTTTAGGTGAATGGAATCTCTCCTGTGTTTCTTAATCACCAAAGCCGTGAATGTAATTTAAGATATTCTGTTTACAAAACTGAAGTCCCTTTTTTGAAGCAAGTCATATAAATGTCAAATAACTAACTTTTCTAATCAATGTGCATGAACTAATTAACTGGTTAATTTTTACCCTATGATACGTGTTCTTATAAATGAAAATTACATTCATAAAACAATCTCCCTTTCCTGGAGAACTGATACTTTTTTTTTTTTTTCTGCAGCTGCAATGCACACTGATCATACAATAGCATGTGATTGTTAAGATTGAAATGCCTGACTGAATCAGTGACTATCAGAGAATGTTTTTAAAAGAAAAAGTAGTACATTTCACTGGATTACATGGAAGAATGTTTCAGGAAATAAAATGAAAGCAAATAACATGTATATCAGAGAGAAGAGAGTAGGATGCCCTGGACCGCAGGGGACTTGCCCTGGGTGAAAGAGGAAGAGATTAAAGACTTGTTGCCCAAGCTTAACACTCATAAGTCAATGTGACCTGATGGGATGTATACAAGAGTGCAGAGGGAGCTGGCTGTTGTGGTTACTAAGCCATTCTCCATCATTTTTGAACAATCAAGGAGGACAGGTGAGGTGCCTGAGGACTGGAGAAAAGTCAGTGTCACTCCAGTCTTCAAAAAGGGTAGGAAACTACAGGCCAGTTAGCCTCACCTCCACTTCTAGAAAGGTGATGAAACAACACAGATTCACCAAGGGGAACTCTTGTTTGACCAACCTGATAGCCTTCTATGAGAGTGTAATTGGCTGGCTAGATGAGGGGAGAGCAGTGAGTGTCATCTACCTTGACTTCAGCAAGGCTTTTAACATTGTCTCCCATAACATCTTCATCAGAAAACTCAGACAATGTGGATTGGATGAGTGGACGGTGAGGTGGATCAAAAGCTGGCTGAATGACAGAGCCCAGAAGGTGGTGATCAATGGCACAGAATCGAGTTGGAGGTCCAAACTCGGAGCTGGGGAAAGTTTCACAAACTGTTTTACAGGGGCAGCACTACAGTCCCCTCCCTCTGTTACAAAGCCCAAGCAACTCCACACAAACACATCACAGATGTGTACCTGTGTACTATTTTCCCTCTAAATCTAATGGATAATTTTACATTTTCTTCTCATTCAGCTAAACATTAACAGGTTAGACAGAGCATCCTATATGTTTGCAGTACAGTGCAGAACAGTACTAAAGGCATAATCTGGTGGTTCCCATTTGGTGATGTACTCATTTCAGTTTTGTGCCATTTTATAGCAAAAGATTCACTTAACCTTTGCCATCTCCCCTTCCCTCACTGGAGCAGTATTGATTGAAGTTCTGTTTCAAGCTTTCTTCCTGTTTAGAGGGTACAGACACTGCTGAACTCCCTGATGATACTTGTGCCCTATTTCCTATTTCCAGCCTAATTCTAGTCAGTCTTGTCAGGGTCTAGCTTCTGTATGGAAGGGATCTTAAAAGTATAGTGAAGTTAATAGCAGATTTTTTACATGGATCAGAATAAAATGTTTACATATAACAGGAGCTTCTACTATAGACCTTTTATCTTTTTTTGCTATATTTTTACTCTTTTCCCTTTTTTAAAGGAACAACAACGACAATCAGTTGTTACATTTTTCGCAGATTTCAAGAATCTAGAACTCAAGAAATCTTAATTCAAGAATTAAGAACTGTCATACTCTGCGATCTTACTAATTATTGTAATATATGTTTAACGAGAATGACGTGAATCAAATGACTTTTCAAACATCAATACTTCTAAAAGAAAGTCAGTAGCACAGACAGACTGGTTCCCTTTATGTTTTATCTGCTCTTATTTTATACAACCAGAAAAACCCCAGATTAATTATTTAAAGAAACAGAAATTTATTTGCAATGTTTTTTTTTGAAATGACATATGTCTTGGTAGTTTTTTATAAAAATCATAGCAATACTAAAAAAATCATAGAAATGCAGAATGCTAAATTAAGACCAAATGAAGGATGATAGTCTGAAGTATATGGTTGGTATTTTGTTTGTGATCAGCAAGTGATCTACTCTGTAACACAGCAGTGTCAACAGTTATGATAATTAGTACGCAGTACTTGTTTTACTGAAGACTTGTAAAATACATACATTCTCTGTCACTGCAATGTACTTTAAGGAAAAGCAAAAGAACACAACAAATAAATGATTTTTTAAAGACCTTTCACCATTTCATAAATGCTTTGATTGTATTTAGGTTTTAAGAAGCAATCAACTAACCCAGCAATTCACAATTGATATTATAGGATGACACAAGAGGGCTTTTCTACTTGTACAACTTGGATCCATCTTCATAAGCGTATTTTAATTTTCAGTTGTCAGAAATAAATAGTTTTCTTTGGAAATGCACAGAGAATAGATTTCTCTATTACTATATTCAGCTATTTGAAATTCCATCTGACTCTAAGCATAGTCAGGAATCATAAGAGTGGATATTTTAATTAGCTTTCTAGGGTAATTTTTGCTAAAAGATAAACTAGACTATCAAAGCTGTAATGAAATGTTTCAAAACAATGAGTTTTTATGCATTAGGTGATAGAATCCTGTGTTGTCTCATACTCATTAGATAAAGCATTTAAGAAAAAACGGAAAAGAAACAAAAAGTAGTGTGTGCTTAACATTTTCACAATTATGTATCTTTTTACCACTATAAAATGCATCTCTTAATTATCTAATAGCTATTCTAATATGAAGGTAAACAAAAGCTAATTAAAATTTTTCAGTTGCTTTTCTTAACCTCAAAATATTCTTACTTTAGCATAAAATGTGTAACAGATTTTTCTTGAAGAGATATAAAAACTTGGTGACCCACTTCTGTAGCAGACTAAAAAAAATCTGAAAGTTACAAGTAGAATCTAGAAGCAAAGTGAGCTCTGTCTCTCTCAACTGGCGGAATTCCTTTTTCTCTTTTTCAGTCCTGCAAGGAAGTCAAGAAAGAATTCACAATCTGATGGATCAAAAGTGAAGCCAAATGAAGAATGATTATTTAAATTGACTAGGTTGAGTTTTTTTCTGCTTTGACAGCTTTTTTTTCTGTATACTTTAGGAAAAAGATGTAAATCTACAATATGAACAAAAGCAATCCAAAATTGACCACGTAAGCTCTTTACAGTTAACATCTCTTGTTACTTTTTCCTTTCCATTTTTTTTGCCTGTTTTTTTTTTTTTTTTTGTGTCACCCTAACAACAGCAGAGTAATTCCTTTACTCAATTGATTTTTTAACCAAAAGAGCCCTGGGTCCTTTAAGAGGTGGAAACTTACTATCTTAAAGGCAATTTCCTTTTACTCATGAGAGATATCAAATGACAAGCAGGATTTGTAAAACACTTGACAGAATCTCCTTGTTTGCTGTTTTCATAGGAGTTTTCATTACCGTACTCAAGCAATGGATTTGACATTTTAATTTTATGAAACCATGATAGTTTCCAAAATGATAAGTAAATCTGAAACCCAAGTATATTTAAAACATTCCTAGATCTCACTTACATGTAGATTCATGTGAGGTGTCAGCTACTCAGTCTGAGGTAGCATTACACAAAAAATTGGAATCCTAGTTAGCTTATACACTTTAGGAAATAACAAAAATCTAATGGAGACCTTTACACAGTTGATTAAGCAAAAATCGATTCCGTATACTGAGAATTTACAGGGTTGAGTATCGTCATGGTTTAGCAAGGAG
>WBNH01003106.1:222514-278194 GCA_013401255.1 Urocolius indicus | reverse complement strand
TGCGGCCCGCGCTCCGCTTTGCGGCCGCGCACAGGCGGCGGCGGCCGTGGGTGGGCGGGGCCAGAGGCTGCCGCGCGCCGCTCCTGGCCCCGCCCCACGCGTGGGTCCCGGGCTCGGCTCCGGGCTCGGCTCCGGGCTCGGCTCCGGGCTCGGCTCCGGGCTCGGCTCCGGGCTCGGCTCCGGGCTCCCGCGTGCTCTCCGCGGAGCGCGCCAGACCCGTAAGCAACAGAGTCGGTGTGAGAAATACGTTTATGATGCGAGTCACTCTTTTTAACTTTCGAAACGCGTTCCCGCACGGGCTGCTGTCCTGGCCTGGTTCTGATGTGCAGAGTTCCCCGTTAGCCTCTTCCCCTTTTTTGGTTGCTCCCGTTGCACGTGTTTTGGTTTTGTTTCCTGGCCACAGAAATAAATCGGCTTTTGTACACGGTGAAACTTTCCCGATGCAGAAATTGTGTAGAGATTCTGCTACACGCCAAAAGCCGGGTTCCCTGGTAATACACAAATGGCAACTAGGAAGGAAAAAACGCAGCATCGTGGCAAAAATGTGCTTTTTTTTTTTTAGTTTGCTGGTTTGCTTTTCTAATCCCCAGAAAGATGCTTCAGGAAGGTGCACATGGAAAATGGACAGTATCTAGCAGTGATGAAAGTACTGAGGAAAATTCTGATAGTGAAAAACCGTCTACATCTTCACTAGTGGATGCTGCACGTGGCAGAATGAGTGGCCCACAGTACCCCTGCTCTGAAGCTAGGAAAGCTGCTCACAAGAGAAAAGCTTCTCCGCTGAAGCTCAACAGTAAAAGTTTTTCTACAGAAATACCTCCAACAGGAAAACAAAGAACAAGCCAAGAAGGCTCAGGCTGGTGTCTTTCTAGTAGTGATGAAGACCCTGAGGATCAGGAAAAGCATGCCCGTAAAGAAATACAGAAAGAAGAAAGATGTGATTCACCCGAAGAACATCCTCTGACTCTGCTCAAAGATGATGAACTCTCAGAGAGTCCGAAAGCAGAGGAGTATGGTGAAACACCCAGTGAAGCCCAAGATACCTGGGATATGTTGAATGGAGGGAACCCTTTCAGATTCTTTCTCACTAAAGTCAGAGGAATTGAGCAGAGCTATAATTCTGGAGCCCTCCATATAAAAGGTGAAGAAGTGTTTTTTGGGGGACTGGTTTGCAAGACAATGCTTATTTTTCATTTGTGGGCATTTTTAAGTGTATGTATTTGTTAGTGTAGCAGAGGCTTCATATTCTAAATGTGCAAATGGTAGGAATTGCCTCTGTCACCTTTCTCTTTCAGCAGTATAGTGTATAAAGCGTTAATTTGCTGGTACTGTTGTAACTTCTGAGTTATACTGCACAAATCTAATGTGCATTTAGCTAAGACAAACCATAAGGTGCTTCTTGTTGCGGCTTTCCCTGTGAATTAATCTGTCCAAAACCGCTTGCCCTCGTGGCTCTTAAAGGAATGCTTTTCTTGGGTGTCTAATCATCCTCCCTGGGTAGCTGTCTGCACCTGTCTCCGTGCTGCTGACTGGAGCTAGTGATTTGTTATTACTGGATACAGTATTAAGATAGTACTTCTGAAGTTATGTGGCTGGGATTCCTAGGCCCGTTTCAGCTCAGTTAGAAATGAGCGTGTCAAAATGGAATGAAGTCTTTGGTGTATAATACTGATGCTTCAGGGATGCCATGTAGTTGTAGTTTGGGTATCAGAGAGAACAGCTCTGTGTACCTGTCAACGTCCTCTCGTTGAGAAATGAAATCTCATACATTTCAAGACAGACACATAAACAAGCATTAATAAGAGACTTATATGCAGAAATACAGTAAAATGAGGCAGAAAAACAATGTAGTTCTTTGAAGGAGGACAAATGGTACACGACCTACACAGTTGAGATTGTAACTTCAATCTCATGTGCTCCCTTTTGAGCATTGATTGATGGCAGCCTGGTGTCAGAGATCTCCGTTGCTTTACTACTGTATGTCTTTATATGCTTTGTGAATTTTGTTGTGGCTTTTGGCTTGTTCTCTTAGGAGTAGTTGTCCTGCTAGTTGATTAGTTGAGCTGGTAGTGGGTCAGTTTTTCTTTTTTTCTTAGTTTAACCTGCAAAATCAGATTACTCTCTATAGGCAAGAGAATACTTTAATATCTCTTTCTCTATTTTATCTTTGTCTTTCTCCTAATGAGTTATTAAACTTGTTTTGTACTTTGAAGACGATTAATACATTCTATAAAAATAAGGGCACTAGGGTTTCTCAGGAGTATCAGTGACTTGAGTATTCAGAACAGTAAACATAGTTGTGATTATCTCTGAAACACTAAGTGTGTGAACAATCTGACACTTGTGCAAGTTGTCAAAATGTTCAAGGTAAGACATGGTTACTTGAACCTTTTTTTACTAAATTATGCTTTAATGTTTTTCATAGATATTTTGTCTCCTCTTTTCGGGACTCTTGTATCTTCTGCCCAGGTGAGTTTCCTGTTTGCCAAATTGATTTCATTTGCTTTTTTTACTTGAAGGTTAATAACTTGATAGCCCGTGTTTGTCATGTAGCTAATATTAGCTGGGAATTTTGTTAAAATACAGAGGGAACTGTAAATGTTTCCAACCATGCAACAATTATTGAAATATAAAAATCATCCCATGTTCTGCTTAGAATTCAAATCCTTTATAAGACTGCTTTCTCTCTTCTATTCTTGAGGAATGCACAACTGAAAAATGTGTATTTACGTGCATGTAAATGACTTTTTGAAAGAAAGCTCTTGCAATCTAGGATATTTGCTTTGTTAATGCATAGAAGTTTTTGCTATCATTCATGCTATAAACACATGGCAAAGAAATGATTCTTGAACCAAAGCAGTTGTGTTATGTGTACATGATTCTTTTTTCTATATGCTAAATTTTATGAACAGTGATGTGTGTTTCTGAGTTACATAAATCCCATATTTTTTAAGAGACATGAAGGAAAGTGTGTGAAATTGAAAAATACACCTGTTTTTAAAACATGCTGTGTATAATATAAGGTGGTATTGAGCAGTGACTTTATGTAGGAAGGTTTTTTTTGTTGTGGTTCTCTGCTCTGACAAACTCTGCTTTTTCTTTTTTATGACTTTTCATATGAAAGTTTAACTACTGTATAGACGTGGAATGGCTCGTAAGACAATATCCACAGGAATTCAGGTACGTTTATTTTACAAAAATGAAATTATACAGTTTTCAAATCATGCTGTTCATGCAAGTTCCTGTTTATAAGTGAATGACAAACACTTGTTTGCAGTTGCAAATATTGTTACCATTGTGTATGTGTAGACTCTTGGTTTTCCTTGCCTGCTTATTCCACAGTTGTAGTTTTCCATTGATTTCTTGCCTCTTCATGACTGCTAAATGATCAGACTTCAGTATGGCTGGTTTCTTATTGTTATGAACAATTTGTTTACTTTAGAGGCCTCGTGGGCCATAATGACAATGCAATAGATGACCTATCAAATGTAACAAGAAGGTTTTTGCCATGTAGTTTACTGAGTCAAGTGCAAGGGTAGTGCAAGAGAAAGAAGGGAACATAGGAGGGACACAAGAAAACTGAAAATCATCAGGATGTGTTATGGATATGATGTGGTTGGAGTTGCTGGATGTTGTCATGAAAGCAATTCTTATGTTTGCTTGAACTTCCTTTCTGATAATTGCAACCTACTGCATATGAAGTGAGCATATGCTCTACAGCTTTCTCTTTTCTGTGTGTGTGTTTCATGGGTAACACAGCAGAACAGAGTAATAAGAAGTTAATGTAAAGCTACGATCAGACCTAGCTCTCTCCTTTTCTTCTCATCTTTTCTGTAAGGTAACAATGATTAAACACATATCAGTACTTTTGAGAGCTTTTGTTTGAGTTTGTAGCTATATAGATGAGAGTTCCTTACAAGGTCTTGTATTACTGGTTTCTGTTTTGGTGCTTGACTTTCTCCGTGCTTCCTATTTTCTGATTTCTCTCTTAGGGATTCTGTTTTCGAGTTAATTAATAAGGCACCATAGGTTGTAGTGCTATTTTGCTGCTGGGCTGTTTAGGGGGCCAGAAGTCATAGCTGCACAAAGCAGTGGTTTAGACTGTTTACTAATTCATTCCTATGTTTTAACAGTAATGTAACTTTTTTTTAAGGAAGAAGCCATTGTTGATAGTTCATGGAGAAAAAAGAGAGTCCAAAGCTCAGCTGATGGCACAAGCACGCCCTTACGAGAACATTAGCTTTTGTCAGGTAATTAACATTTATGTCATCCTATGGTTGAAATCAAGCCATCTCTTGCACACAAAATCGTATTGTGGATGAAGAGACACATCTTATATAAGTAGGCAAGAATGTGTTGATATATTTTAAGGAGTTTACTTACCAGGACCACAGGAACATGGTAACTGTGTTCTTCGTCTTTTGCAATTATGGCAGACTATCACCTATAAAAATTTCATGTGCCTCATAGAAGAGCTGCACACCTTCTCTGCTAACATGTTACAACCAAATTCTTGTAATGGCTGAAAAGAAAGCACTTTGTCTGAAGTGCAGAACTTAGTGTCACTGTAATCGTAAGTCTCATCAAAGAGTTATTATTGATCCAAATGTGTTTTACACAAGGAAATGCTGTTTGTTACAAATATTGTGAGCACATGCCATTTTCCATGTGATGTTACACTCACTCTTTTACTGTCCCTGAGTCGTAAAGTTACTGGTTTCAGCCTGTAGTTAAATATGCTCACAATGAATTTATGGTTTGGCATATAATGTTTCATTTCAGCTCACAACAAACATTTGAGTGTAGTATGTCCTATATGCTAAATTTGTCAGTGTAGTTAATAGTAGGTAGCTGGGGTAGATGGCATTTGTGATACTGCATCAGATTCTTCTGGTAGTCTACATGTATTCCAATATATTAATACTCCACAATAAAACTTAAGTATGTTAATCTTCTCCTTCACACCTGTATTAACTGGCACAATGTTGGAGATATCACTGGCCTCATGGAATCACAAACAGGAAGGTTTGAAATGGACCTCTAGAGATCATCGTCCAACACTCTGCTAAAGCAGGTTAACTTATATCAGGTTGCACAGGAATGCTAAAAGTATTTTCTAAACACATGTAACTGAGAGTTTGTTCTCTCCCTAGAAATTGTGCTGTAAATACTCATTAGTAAGAGCAAAGCACTGATAAGTCATTTCTGTCTGACTTCTGTCCTTTTTGCAATGTTAGCCATTAAACTAATTGTAATGTTCATTGTATGCTTCAGAATTATAGAAGGTTGAGATTGGAAGGGACTTCTGGAGGTCATCTGGTCCAGCTCCTGCTCAAGCAGTGTCACTTAGAGCCGATTATCCAATGTTCAGACAGGTTCTGCATATCTCCAAGATTGGAGACTCCATAAGCTCTCTAGGTTACCTATGCCGGTGCTCAGTCACCCTCACAGTTGTGTTCCCTCATGTTCAGAGGGAAACACCAAACTGTGTTTCAGTTTGTGCCCACTGCCTCTGGTCCTGTCACTGAGCACCACTGAGAAGAGCCTGGCTCTCTTGCTTGTAACCTCCTTTCAGGTATTCATACACACTAATCACATCCCCACAGAGCCTTCTGCAGACTGACTAGTCCCAGCCTTCTCAGCCTTTCCTCATAGTAGAGATGTTCCAATCCCTTTATCATCTTAGTGCCCCTTCACTGGTCAGTCTGCAGTACGTCTTTTCTCTCCCATATTGAGAAGCCCAGAAATATACCAAATACTTTAGATGTGACCTCACCATAGAATAGATGGGAAAGATGACCTGCCTGGACCTGTTGTCAACATTTTGTCTAGTGCAGTGCAGGACAGTGTAGTTGCCTTTGCTGTAAGGGCATAACGCTGTCTCCTGTTTAACTTGGTGTCCAGTGGGAGCTTCAGTTCCTTTTCTGAAACAACTCCTGATAAGAGACTAGAAATTCTACTGGAGCAGTTTCAGAAAAGGGTTGCATTGCCATTTAAAGTCTTAACTTTGAGAAATTGGAGAGTATATTTGGTGTTGAGAGGGGAAAAAAAGAATGTATTTTGATCTGTCCACTAGAGAGCAGTGAAAGGATGCAAAATGAGGAAGCACCTCTCCTTTAACAAGTGTTGCATATAGGAATGCACAATAGGAATTTTTAACAATTGACTTTTTAATTTTACAGGCTAAGCTGGATATTGCATTTGGAACTCATCATACGTAAGTAACAGCTGCGAAGCAGAACGATCCACTTCTAAAGATGCCCACAGAATTGGTACATGCAGTTACCAGGATTGGACTACTAACTAGTCTCTAGTGTCTTAAAGTATTTATAGGATAGAAGGATAGATTATTGTTTGTGGAAACATACTTATGAAGGCCTAATGTGTATCAATGACATTTCAAAATAGTATTTTTCCTGTTCTATTTGTATCTGTTTAAAATAACTTGCAGAAAAATGAAAACCATAAAATTGAGTTTCATAGATAAGACTTAGTCTTAAATAAAAAGATTCCTTAATTATTTTATATTTATAGATAAGATTGTTCTAGCTTAAGGAAGCAAATCAGCTATTAGGCAGATACAAGATGTAGAAGTTAGACAACTGTGAACTGCAGGTCCTGGCTTGTAATTCATGCTTCAGTGTCATTGGCAGGTCAGACTCAATACTGATTTACTGCTTAATTTGCAGTTACCTTAGAGGATCTGGAAATAATTACTGAGTTTTGGAGTGTTTTCAAAGAAAAAAATGTAATTTGGTATTTCAGAATTGTCAGAGAATTTTGTACATTGCAAGCTGCAAGTAAGAGCAAACTGTATCAAAGATCTTTGAATTGGGGCACTGCAGTATTTGTTAATCAATTAGACTTTTCATGTAACACGTTTTAGAAAACACTAAATTACATCAAAACACTGATCAGATATCCCCATCTGAGGTACATCTGCGTTTCTGGTAGGAGGCATACTGACCTAGGAAAGAAATCAGCATTTTAAAAAGGAATCTTGCTTCTCTCACGCTTAGTGAGAGGCATAGAAGGAATTGAAGCTGTTTCTCAAATTGATAATTTCTAAAGCTTTAGCTTATTTTCAGTTAAGCAGTTTAAGCAGCAGCACACATCCTCTGTATGCTTCTTTTTTTTTTTTTTTTTTCCTTTCACCATGTTTTAGGATAAATAAGTAATAGTGATGTTGAATGCTACAGTTCTGTAACCACATGTTTTAAAGGGTTGTTCTGGGTAGTGCATGTCTGAATGTGTGTTCTGCTGCAAATGGAACACAGCAAGTGGGTAGCAAAGCAGTAAATTGGATTGTGGTGGGTAACGAAACAGTTTTGTTCCACCACATTTCACTCCCATCAAGTATAAATTGACATATTTGCTGTTGTATGATGTAAAACTTAAATTAACATGTCAGTGTTTTTGAGATTAGTCAGTTGTCACTTTTCTATACATTTATCTTGCACTTTATTTTGCTGCAAGATGTTTATTTTACTGTCAATTCAATTTGTGCTTAGATCAAGGCATAACACAGACATGGGGAACTATTTTGTACTTAGAGGTTCTTGCATATTACGCTAGCAATGCATTAAACATGGGAAAACAAGTGCAGTTATGTGAATGTTAATTTGCTGAACTCTGACATTAACAGCAGAAATTACTGAACAAATAGTTGTCTGAATCTGAGCCTGACACCATTTGTGTAGAATTATCTTGCCATGGGACAGCAATGACAATAAGCACATCCTTCCTTACAGCTTTCATTCATTCTTGAGCATTGGTTTCCATGGAAACCATCTCATCCTTCAGGGTCATGTGCATAAACTGTCTTCACACAGCTATGGAACTCTTGTTTATACAAATTTGAGCCCTTAGGTTACAAAAAGTAAAGACGCTTGTTTTTAACTTGGTTGCTAGTTTTAAAACTCCTTTGTACTGCAGCTTGAGTTAGGGTTTATGGTAAATAAATAGCTTTTTTGTTATCCCAGTGGCAAAAGCCTTTTTGTGTTCTTCAGTTCTTTTTTTTTTTTTAAACTATCTGCAAAGGAATAAGTTTATCTGAACATAGCTAATATAGAGGGTTCTGCAAGTATTCATATTGGGAATCAGTTGTGTGACACATTAAGCTGTACTCTGGAATGGATGATATGATGCTGCTGACAAAATATATGGGGTAGTCTAATGACTGCTGTGCAAGGGTGGCAGGCACATGGATTGAAGTCGAAAGTGCTTTCACTGTGCAGAACAACTCTTGAAAATATTTATCTTGGAGCATTTTAATGAATTGTTAACTTCTCTCCTATTTTCAGTGCACTTGAAATAGGCAAAGTTTTAGGTGTTTTTTTGTTGTTTTTTTTTTTTTTAAAGGAAAATGATGTTGTTGTTATATGAAGAAGGTCTTCGAGTCGTGATACATACATCCAATCTTATTGCAGAAGATTGGCACCAGAAAACTCAAGGGTAAGCAACAAGCTCGAGCAGGTATATGTTTAATACTTTCAATGGGTATCTGCTACTGCTGGAGACAGGGTTCTAGGTCAGATGATCTGGTACACTCCCAAGATAGAGCTATTGTGACAGAAGAAGAAAAGAATAATCAAACCTAGAGTGGTGGTAGCTATCTAAGCCTAAACATTGCTTGCTTTCTACCATGAACAAAATTATGTTCTGAGCTGTCTTACCTTAAACTCAATCTGACAGATTTAAGATCTTTGATTATGCCCTGCCATATCTCTGAAAAAAGCTACCTAGCTGTAAAGTACTTTTTATAAAAACCTGGAGCAACTATTTAAAAATTATCTTAATACTGCAGGAATAGTCTGAATGTGCAAATGATCTGCTCCTGCTATTACTTTATCTAGAATGAAACATGCTGTATCCTGGGCACCATTGGTTCCTTAATATGGTAGATGACCTGGTATCCTTTCTTTGGAAGGAGTTTTCTTGCTGATTTGGGTGTTTTTTGAGAAAAGTTTTTAAACTGTTTAGAGCATGAAGAAATAGTACCAAGTTACATGTTTAATGTAAGGCCTCTCTGTATCTTGTTTCCTTGATTATTTTTATGGGAGCATTTCTTAGTTAGATCTCCATAGTAAAGGGGTATAAGACAATAAAATAAACCTGAGCCAGTGATGTGCCCTCATGGCCAAGAAGGCCAATGGCATCCTGGCATACATCAAGAAGAGTGTGGCCAGCAGGTTGATGGAGGTTCTGCTTCCCCTCTACTCTGCCCTGGTGAGTCCTCATCTGGAGTCCTGTGTCCAGTTCTGGGCTCCCCAGATCAAGAGGGACAGAGAACTTCTGGAGAGAGTCCAACACAGGGCGACCAAGATGATCAGGGGACTGAAGCATCTTCCTTATGAAGAAAGGCTTCAGGAACTGGGGCTGTAGATAATGAGATTCCCTCACAGTCTCCTCTTAATATTTAAAAATAACTAAATGCTGGATGTCAGGAAGTTGCGGCATCACTTTATTCTGTTTTATCTAGTGACAGGACAAGGGGTAATGGGAAGAAGCTGGAACATTAAAAGTTCCATTTGAACATAAAGAAAAACTGTTTTACTGTTCAGGTGAGGGAGCCCTGGCACAGACTGTCAAGGGAGAGTGTGCAGTCTCCTTCTCAGGAGGTCTTCAAATACCCCCTGGATGCATTCCTGTGTGACCTGATCTAGGTTGAACCTGCTTGAGCAGTGGGGTTTGACTAGGTGAACTCTAAAGATCTCTTCCAACTCTTACCATTCTATGGTTCTAAGTTCTCATAAGGGTTTTTGAGTGGCAAAAACATAGCCACTGATTTTTTTTTTTCCTTTTAAATCTTTTACTTAGTATTAGCTTCAGTATCATTTGACAGTTATCTTTTCGGAAAGTCAAGAAGGCATGAAAATACCTATTGAGATGCTTAACAAGTTACCCTACTTGTCAAACAGGAAAAACATTCTTCTTTTTAGCTTTTGCACACTGCAGTAACATCCAGTATCACCAATGTTTGGTGGCTTCTTTGCTTTATAGGCTTCTGAATTACAAAGCATAGTATCACCACATTGTAAAGCTGATAATGCAGAAGCTTTGGTTTCTATGGCTAAAGTAATGTGTGGTCTGGAAAGAAATGCTACACGTTTTCCCTGTATAGTGCCAACCGTATTTTATTCTGATGGGAGTTATGGAGGCAAGTCATCACTGTGGTCTACTCTTCAAACTATGAGGAACTTCAAGATGCTCTAATTGGTGTTTTTCTATATCATTACATAAGCTAGTAGCTTAGCAGAATGCATTGCAGTGTTCTATTCATACAGAAAATCTTGATGAAAGGAGTGCTAGTTGGTCTGAGCCTGGCCTATTTAGCAGTGATGAAAGCTGTAAACATGGATAAATGTGATGAGAATAGTTGTTTTGAATTGGAAGTATTAGTTTTACAGTACTGAGTATAAGACTTGAGGATTCTGTAATTGTTAAGACGAGTTGCTTTATAGTTAGTGTAAAAATAAATCTGTCTAGTTGTCCTTGAAGACCTTCTGATGAGGTTTAATCACTCATCAAACCCATACCTTAATATGTGGTCTCCTTGTTTTTGTGGTGTTTTCAGAATATGGCTAAGCCCTTTATATCCAAGGCTACCTCAGGAAACATCTGGTTCTGCTGGTGAATCTAAAACTCATTTTAAATCTGACCTAATAAGTTACTTGATGTCTTACAATTCTCCTCCACTCAAGGAATGGATAGATCTGATTCAACAACATGATTTATCAGAGACAAGGTATGTTATATTGTGTTTATAGCAACTTGCATGTTTGTTTTTAAAAGAAAAAAATTCTACTTAATTTAATTCAGAAAGTGTAAATCTTTGCTTAATAGGAATTTTATAAGCTAGCAAAAATGTTTTGAAAATAAAAGTGAAAAAGGTCAAACTGTGGTGGCAAGAGACTGAAACTTTGTCTAGTTTAATACATAAAATAAAATTTTATGGAGTTTTACAAGATGGAGGCAATGGGGAAAAAAAAGTACATACTTTACAGTTAGGTAAGCTAACAGCCTGACTTAGTCATCTGCGTGGGCTTGGACGGGTTGGTTGAGCCCTGGCTGATGTGAGTTTATGCATGTGTTAAGGAAGAGTTACTTGTTAAGATAAGGATTGATTCCTTGCTGTATAAAATATGTAGGGGGCAGTCATTCATGGATAAAGCTGAGCATGAGGAACAGCTTCTTGAAGCATCTATTTGTTGTGGCTCTGGGCAAGTCTCTTTGCAGTTTTGGGGAGTAAACCATTATTAGGAAGACATTTGAAAAAGCTGTACTTGGCACTGAATAGTTCAGATGCACAAATGAAATCTCCTACCTGAATCTCCTGATTTGGATGTAGCAATAGATTGAGTTTACTCAATGCCCAGTTCTGTGCTGAACAAGAGCTGTTTGTGTTTATTACTAACATCATCTATCTTCTGCATTTTTGTACACAAAATAAATGCGGTTCCTGTCTAGACTATGGGACAGCTTGGTGGTGTATGGCAGCCATATAAGATGCTAATAATACATTTTACAGCTGAAAGTTTGCTTTTCTTTATGTTGTAAATCTGAAGTGTGAAAGAGTAAATTTTTTCTGTTTGCACTTCTTTGTTCAACCTTGCTAATGGGTTTTGCTTAAATATCTTAATACTTTACAAACCAAAACACTACAGGGATGCAAATAGCTTGGTGTTATGTTGGCTTTTTTTCTTTTTTGTAGAGTATATCTGCTTGGTTCTACCCCTGGACGATATCAAGGTAGTGATAAAGAAAAGTGGGGTCATCTTAGGCTCAGAAAGGTACTAAAATGAACCTTTTTTGTTAATATCCTTTTAACCATAAATACAATTTTGGATCACTCTTGAATTCCTTTGAATTTTTCCAGCTATGATCAGCAATCTTAATACATCATTACATTTTAACTTAACCTAAGCTTGTAACTTATGATAGTGTGGACTTTGCACATGGTATTTCTGGGCATTATCGCCATGGTCAACTTGTAGTCTCAATTGTCATGTCCTTACAGATATCTGAAGAGTTACCATCACTCAGATTACTTCCTATCTGCTATTGGTGTTTCTAACAAGTATGGCACTATCAAAATCCAGTCATCTGTTACTAGAAACTAAATATAGCTTTCTTTAAAGGCACTTTCTGAGGAAAGATGTATTCATACAGGCTTGCCTGTACATAGGGAACAGACTCATTTTAATTACTTCGATGTTAAGGACCCTTACTGTTTCTTTTTCCCTAATGGCCTCGCAAAAACTAAAATAAAACCAGCTTACACGTGGCTAATATCACCAATTCAGTCAGGTTTTTAGTTGTGTTCTACCCCATTTCTAAAATACTGGGTTTTTTGGTTTTTTTTTTTCTTTTTTTAATCAACTGAAAAATTAAGAACATGTTTGGTTTGGGGCTTTTTTTACCCCTTTTTCTATTATTTGCATATGTCACAATGATAAATCTTCATACAAGATTGCATATCTTAAGTTCTTAAGGCCCCTTATTTTTCATCATTTCTTTAGTGCCAGGTAAGATGTTTCATGTCATCTGTTTTGTGCCTCATAATTGGGAAACTTTCACCTTTCACCTCTTGCTAAAGTGGCATTATTTCAGTTTCTGTTGTGAGTTTTATGTGGAATTCTAGTGCTGTCCATGACAAACTTCAGTGACTCACAAAATGTCTGTTTATCACATTGCTTTTCATCAGAGTTACTCCTTTAGACCTCCTTCTGCTTGTAAAGAACTCTTCTTTTCTGATGTTTGCTTTTTTTTTTTGCCTAGTAAGACATTGAATGGAAACAAAACAAACAAAAAAAAACTCATAGAGGATAAAAATGGTCTTGTAGCAAAAGATTTTAGTGACAGTACAGATAGACCTGGTGCACTACTCTGATTAAAGCCATTCACTTATATGTCCTGTCTAGAGGGGAGGAAAAAGGTAGCCACTACATACAATTTCATTTTTAATGTGGCTTTAAATTCCATTCACAGCTAAAGAACTCTTCTAAAAGGATTATTTCCATTTTCTCTTCCATTGTTCTTTTTTTCCTTTATTGCAGATTTCTATTGTAGCTGAGGCTTTAGGATATGAGAGGAATTTTATGGCCAATAACCACTAGATATAAAAAGCTTCAATTGTTTACTTTATTGTGACTTCTGAAGCTGTTCCATGCTTCTAGGAAGAGCTGCTAGCATTTTTTTACCCATTAATTAATCGTTGGTTTCAGTGCTTTTGTGTAAAACTTGTGGTGTTTGATCTTCTCTTGAAGGAACAGTGGGTTTATTTGGAGAGCCTGATGATGTTTTTATTGCAAAGTTAAATAGATAGTATGAATGTTAATCCCTTTCACTGTGAGAAGTGAGTTCTCTAGAGGATTTATTATATCAGAAGTGATATAAAACCACTAATTAAGGTATTCTTTGCCTGTTGAAGTCTAACAATGTTTTCATTTTCTTCTCTAGCTTTTGAAAGAGTGTGCTTCCTCAGTACCAGCACAGGAATCCTGGCCTGTTGTTGGACAGTTCTCAAGCATTGGTTCAATGGGAGCTGATGGGTCCAAATGGCTGTGTTCAGAGTTCCAGGAGAGCCTGGTGGCTGCAGGCAGAAATGTGACAACTCTCCATAAATGCGATGTGCCAATTCATTTGGTATGGCTTTTAGATGCTAATGACCTTTAATGTTTATTCATTTGCTGTTTACATCTTAGTCATAAGACTGCTTTTAACTTTGGAAGATGTAGTTTCTATTATGAAATCATAAAGATGCCAGTTACTGACACTTAACTCATGGAAGGTATACCATAAAAATGTACTGTAACTTCCACCTACATGAGACTAGAGTATATCTAATATAAACAAAATTATATTTTTATGCTGTAGCTGGTGTTCCATTGAGCTTTGTACATGCAGCTGCTTTGGCTACCGAGATGTAACTGGACCTTGAGTGACTAATACCTAAACCTAATTATTTTCCAATTTAGTTATTTGGTTCTTAGCACAATTAAGGGGAGGAGGAGAAACAAGGTTGTCACAGGAGCTTGTTCAATTAAGCAGAAAATGTTGTCTAACTACACCCTTACCATCTGCTGGTTGCCCCTCCGTACTCATATTTGAGAAACTAGTCTTAAATCTTCATAAAATAACATTAAGAGCCTACTGTGACCACTGTGGAACTGTTGAAACAGGATTGTTTGACTGTTGCAAGCTAATTTTGGTAAGGTCTGCAAGAGTGGTAGAAATATTAAATACTTTGTTAGCAGCAGCTTAATACTAGTTGTGTGCAGAGTAATTTTATTCATTCTTTAAAATGCAGCTTTTTTAATGTTGAGTTTTTTTTCTCAAATAAGCTTTCTTTAAGATGGCTTTTCTTTGAAAATTGGCATCTTGCATTCTAAAGTTACCTTTTTTCTTTTTCCCATTCCATGAAGGTTTATCCGACTGTGAACAATGTGAGGCAAAGTCTGGAAGGCTATCCTGGTAAGCTCACAGACCCCCATTTACCAGCTTTTTGTGGGCTTAATGTCCTGCAAAATCATTTCAGTGGCTGATGCTGGATGAACCTGAAGTTGTCACCTTCCTAAGAACTTGGTACAGTAGGTGGTTAGTGAAGTCCTTGTTATTACTGTTACTGGCGCTCTGACTCCAGCCTTCCTGCTGTGATTGAACAGAAAGGCTTTGTGGGCACAGCTATTGAGTCTGTATAGCTGTGTTCATACATCTCTATATGGGGAGAAAACCAGCTTTTGGCCATTGTTCTAACTCCAGTCTTACCTTGGCAGAAAAATCAGATTTGATTGTGCCAAGTTCTCAGTTTTCTTTGCAGTGTCATCCTGCACATCAGACGTGGTGGAGAATAAGATGTTTTGCTACACATTAGTCAATTTTTACTATTGCAATAAGTAATTATCTGTTCAGTCTTCCCATGTTTGTGTTCATAAAGTTAGTGTGATTGTGTAGAAAGCATAGCCCCAGCCAATCTGAAAGGAAGAAGTACTGCAGTGTCCTGGTTCAGCGAAGCTTCTGTTTCTCAAAAGCAAGACTTAACGTGGGTTACACCCATGCATGCTGAGGGAGCTGGCTGATGTCAGTGCAAGACTGTTTGATTAGACTTCATAAGGTCAAGGCAATTGAAATAGATTCATGAGAACTGAAAGAAAGGAATTATTTCCTGCCTTCAGAAAGAGTGAGATAGAAAATCTGGGGAACTATAGGCCTGTCAGCCTTACCTTGATTCCTGGGAAGGTGATGGAGCAAAGAATCCTGGAAGCCATTTCCAAGCATATGATGGTGATTTGGAGTAGTTGGTACGGATTTATAAAAGAGAACTTATACTTAATTAACCTAATGTTAATTAATTGAGATAAAGACTATTCTGGAGTTATTCCTACAGCAAAAGTGTCTTCTGATGTTTAAATGGAAAAGGTTGCCCAGAGTGATTGTTGAGTCTCCATTCTTGGAGATACTCAAAGCCTGACAGGACACTGTACTGAACAACATGCTCCATTTGACCCTGCTGTGACCAGGGAGTTATTCTGTATGTTCTCCAGAGGGTGCTTCCAGCTTCAGCAGTTCATAGATTTGTTTGTTTGTTTTGGCTTTTTGTTGTTTTTTGACATTACTGAATCCATAAACATGGGTACCTGTTCCAAGCCAGACAACTATACTCAGAGGCAGTATGGAGTAGCTGTTGCAGCTCTTCTCACGATGGAATTTGCACATGAGACTATCAAGATTGCTTTCAGATGTTTTGATCTTTCCACTAAATTAAGCAGTGTTAGGACATACATAGAAACTACAGCCAGCACATTTAGAGATAGCTATGATTTCTACCAGTAAGGGTCTTTTGAAATATATCTAATTTTCTACAGCATGTTTAGCAAAGTTGGTACTGTTGAAAGTCAGCGATGCAATCAGTGCAGTGACTCCTTACATTCATTTCTTTCTTTCATGTCACGAAATAACTTGGTGAATTACATAACTCTGCATTTGTGCAAATGAACAACTCTGTGAATTCCTGCAGTTAGTGCATTCCTGAGAACAGTAAAGCTTTTATAACAGGTCTTTAGGATGGGTTGAATGCATTAGGCTTTGCATCGTGTTTTTAATACACAGCACTAATATAGCTCAGTATGCCGTGGATGATTCTTCTGTGTTAAATCTGTTTCAAGAAATCACAACATAAATTAACCAAAGATCAAATCAATACAAATACAATTTCATCAAAGAATTCTTTTTTTAAAAAATAATATTGTTTGGTGCTTTTTCAGGTTTGTTTTTTGGTTGGTTGGTTTTGCTGAAAGCCCTTGGATGTTTTCCCTCTAACTTGTATGGGTAATGATTTTAAGCTAGTAATAAGTGCTATTGTAACAAAAAATTACCCATAGACATCTGCCTTCTAAGAGGAGTTAATTCTATAGCCTGTATACTGTTTTTGTCTTTCCTAGTGTAAGTGTGCTATGTAGCATTTAGGAACTTGCTAAATTATAAGAATTAAAAAAACACCCAACTATATACCATTTTCTACTACTGGGGCATTTAACTGTTTTCTGGAAAGTCATGAGGATAGTCCAGATAGCTTATTCCCCAGATGCTTCCTGCTTTGAGAATGTCTTTCAAAAAACAAATGTATATACACATTCTGTTTTTTCCTTTAGCTGGTGGCTCACTTCCATACAGTATCCAGACAGCACAGAAACAACTGTGGTTGCATTCCTATTTTCAGTAAGTAGAACTTCATTGTTTTTTTTTTTTTTTCCTTAGACTATATGTTTGAAACATTAGAGCATTGTAAGCTTAATGTTACAAGGAAGTTAAGGGGAAGTGGTGAGAAGCATGGTACTCTTAAATTAATTAGAAAAAAAAAAGCCTTTAGTTCCTTATCTGGTGGTCTTAGATCCAAAACATAGTCAAAAGGGCTATTTAACTGTAAAAATCATATGGGATACTGTTGGTAGTGGAGGACACTGCCAGATTTTGGATTCTCTAAGCTTCTATTTAAGCTTTCATTCTCTGAAGTGGAATAATGTCACTCCTTTTTTTTTTCTTTCTTTCTTTTTTTGGGGTTCTTTCCTTTGACAGTTGTATTTTACATTCCCATATGTACCTCAATATTAACAGAATTTCAACCGAGACAACAGTGTTAAGAAGACTTTTTTTGGTTTCTTTTTGAATACAGCAGTCCTACTGCAAAAATGCTCAGTCCTTTATGGTATTGTCATCTTTCGTTAAAGGTGCCTGATGTTTTCTATTAAGAACTTCTATTTTCACGTGCTACTAGTTTTGCCAAATTCTGATACATTTCATGCCAAATGTTTCCCTCAGGCCAAATCTTTAAAGACTTATGTGTGTTCTGAGAACAATGGGAAAACTTGTTTTGAACAGATAAAATAATTTTTTTTTAAAGTCTAGTAACCTCTTACAAGACTCCAGCTCCCCATTCCTTTCACCAGAAACTTTTAACTCCTCCACCAACTGGTAAGATACTTTATTCATAGATAAGTAAGAGTGTATGAAGTTGAGTATATATTCAGAAGACTGAGAATACAATTGATGGTTACAGCAAGAAACCTCCACTATGGAGTGAATATGAGTGCTGCTATCAGTCATGTTGGTCAATGTCTAAGGAAGGGAAGTGAAACAAAGTGTGGGAGGCTTTATCTCTCCTGCCTTTGAAGTGTGCCCTCTGAGCAAATTCATCAAAGGGAGAAGGCTGCAAACACCTTCAAGACTTCAAGATTGTTCAGTCATGATTAAAAAAGTGAAGAGACAGTAAAACAGGGTGTTTGTGCAGCCTTAATGCAATTTCCATTTGCATATACCTTATGAGAATTTTATTGGAAGAAATATGTAACCTGTTTTTGGTTAGTCTCTAATGCACAGAATGTTACTTGATAATGAGATCATTCATTGGTTTAGTCTTGTTCAATGGGAAAAAGACCCACATATTTGTTTCATTGGGCATACTAGCATCCTGCTCTGGCAGCAGAAGAGCTGTTTTAAATTAGCCTCTCAAATTGCTTGCAAATTACAAGGGGCCCTACATAACTGCTCTGTATTTACTACCCAGATGCATACTCTTACTCTGCAGTAGATGATCATACAGCAACTTCTTATTCATGGTACCTTGAGAAACACAAAAAATGGTAGGACCTGTTTCAGTAGAATTAAATAATAAGATGAGCTGTTTTTAAAGGCTTGCAGTAATGCAAAGCTTTGGGCAGAGCAGGAGTTAGAGGAATTTCTCTTTACTGGAGAATCATAGAATAGTAGGGGTTGGAAGGGACCTCTGAAGATCAAGTCCAACCTCCCTGCTCAAGTAGGTCCACCTAGATCAGGTCACACAGGAACATGTCCAAACAGGGTTTGAAAACCTCCAGAGGACACTCCACACCCTCCCTGAGCAGCTTGTTACAGTGCTCTATCACCTTCACAGTAAAGTTTTTCCTTAAGTGGAACTTTTTGTGTTCCATTACCCCTTGTCCTATCACTGCATACTACGGAAAAAAGCATTGCCCCATCCTCTTGACATACATCTTTTTAAATACTTGTAAATATTAATGAGATCCCCTCCAATCTCATCCAGACTAAACAGCCCCAGATCCCTCAGCCTTTCCTCATAAGGAAGATGCTCCAGTCCCCTGATCATCTTGGTGGCCCTGTGCTGGACTCTCTCCAGAAGTTCTCTGTCCCTCTTGAGCTGAGGAGCCCAGATCTGGACACAAGACTCCAGATGAGGCCTCACCCAGGGCAGAGTAGAGGAGGAGCAGAACCTCCCTTGACCTGCTGGCCACACTCTTCTTGATGCATGCCAGGATGCCATTGGCCTTCTTGGCCGTGAGGGCACATTGCTAGCTCATGTTTAGTTTATTGTTAGCCAGCACTCCCAAGTCTCTCTCTGCAGAGCTGCTCTCCAGCAATTTTACCCCCAGCCTGTACTGGTGCATGGGGTTGTTCCTCCCCAGGTGCAGGACTGTGCGCTTGTGCTTGTTGAACCTCATGAGGTTCCTCTCTGCCCAACTCTCAATATGAGATCCCACTGAATGGCAGCACAGCCTTCTGGTGAATCAACCACTCCTCCCAGTTTGGTCTCATCAGGGAACTTGCTTAGAATACACTCTGTCCCCTCATCCAGGTCGCTGATGAAGATGTTAAAAATAATAAAACAATTTATAAAAAAAAGCAAGGAATTAGGGATTCCACCAGAGAAGAAAGAAGACAAATACTTTTATACTTATGGGAAAGGAGAAGGAATAGCTCTTTTTTACAAGTAGGGGAGAGATAAATAGGGTTGGAAAATGATGTCCTATAGTTTCACCCCATTTATTTAATTTTTATAATGTCTTTGTGCAGTTTTTCCTCTCTCTTCTGCCATTTGAGTGTATTTAATGTGTAAAGCAGCTCTGAATTGTAATTTCTCAACAGAATAAGATCACTAAAATTAATATTGATTTTATTTCCTTGATCATAGCATAGCACTAGACTGCTTTGTTAGCAGTTCATACCATTTACACAGTAGCTAATCTTAGTTTTCTCTCTATTGGGATTACTGTTTCCTTTCCAGTATTACCAACTGATAAGAAAAGATTTGCAATGCATAATGATTTCTGTAAATTGCTGGTTTTGAAAGAGCTGATGAGCTCTAACAGTACACAAACCATTGTATTTTAATGCTTATTTTAATTTATTTAATACCATTTGCCTTATGTTAGTGCAGTTACTTTGACAGATTTTCATATTTAAGAATGCAAGAAGTTTGTTTGACAAGGCTTTGTTTGACTTGGTGTTGACAAGTCCATAATTATCGCTGCATTAGTGCTTTCTGTAGGCCTGTAGAATTTTAAAGAACATCTTTCCTCTCAATTTAGAGATCTACAGTGTTGTTCCCCTAACATCACAAAAGATGAGAATTAAGGAGCATTTACAGAGAGGATCTACTGTTCTCTTGTGGTCAAGGCTGTTGTACCAGAAATACCACACTTTGGTGGCAATTGATGTTTTCTGTATGTTATCCAGCTAAATGCACTGTGACTGTAGTGTAATCTTTTCAAACTCAAAAATTCATCAGAGATTAAACCAAATATGTATCAAATGCTTACAAAAGTTCTGATGTGTGGATTTTGGGTTAGTTTTTTTTTTTTAAGTGGTTAGATAAGTATAAAAACAGCAACTTGTAAACTCTTGCATTTGCAGTGCAAGTGAGTGCAAAGTTAAGCCGTATTAGCANGGGATTACTGTTTCCTTTCCAGTATTACCAACTGATAAGAAAAGATTTGCAATGCATAATGATTTCTGTAAATTGCTGGTTTTGAAAGAGCTGATGAGCTCTAACAGTACACAAACCATTGTATTTTAATGCTTATTTTAATTTATTTAATACCATTTGCCTTATGTTAGTGCAGTTACTTTGACAGATTTTCATATTTAAGAGTGCAAGAAGTTTGTTTGACAAGGCTTTGTTTGACTTGGTGTTGACAAGTCCATAATTACCCTAAAATTACATGAAAGTCAAAAAATAGCTATTGGAAAAATGGAGGGATGTGAAGGGCAAAAGCTGTTGCATTTGAAGAGTTATAAAGTAGATTACCTGCTTAACTCGATGCATGTAATCTTCACATTAGAGGCTGTGTAATTAAAAAGAAAACAGCTGCTGACTGAAATACCACAAAATACTGGGAGGAAGGAGGTAGCAAGTTACTGTGAAAAATGTCAGGATTGGTGGTCTAAGTCAGAGTTAAGCCGTATTAGCGATAAGCAGTTCTAGTCCTAGGAGTCCAAGATAACAAAAAAAAATAGCAAAAAGACTTTCATGTATAACTGTTCAAATTCTCATAATACCTGGTCACATAACTCTCTTCCTTCACTGCACACTTTAAGTTTACATGGCACCATAATGTCTGTCCAAAACAAAAAAGCTACTTCAAGCTGTGATTTTTTTTTCTCCAAAAACTTTCTCAAATCTAGTTTCATTTAACTTTATCCATATTTATTTCTGAGACTGAATATGCCGGAAGTTTTCTACAACGTGACATTGGTCCTGTGGATATCCTTCAGCTGCATTCATACAAAAAGTTTACGGCTCAAAACCTGTTAAGCCAATTTGGCTAGAAGTGTCCAAAAATTGTTATGTTGACATATGCTATCATCCTTGCTGTGCAGAGCAATTGCTGTTATATTTTACTTTAGGCTTTTGTAATCTGCCATGAAATCTGCCAGGAAAGTTGTATGGTGAAGTTGAAATTTACTGTTTTTAACAGTAGATTAAATGAGGTATTTTACCCATCTGAAATCCTCTCCAGGTTTTTTTGTTTGTTTGTTTTTGTTTTTTTTGGCTTATCATTCCATTATGCAGTCTGGAGATAAGCTGCCTTTTAGGCTGAAGAATTTCTTAAATACTTTTTTGCTAATTATGCTATTACTAAAAGCTTCTGAGTTTTTCAATGAGGTAATTACTTTAAAAACCATAAAACCCCAAACAAATGAAAAAAAATCAAACCCCCCAAAACTCACAACCAAACCTCATCAGGGAACATGATTGCTTTTTTCCCACTTTTTTTGTGGTAACATATGCTTATCTTACTGAAGAAAATATGACCAAAATGTATGTTCCCCTTTCTGATTTTAACTTTCTGTAATACCAGTTTAAATTACTTCTAAATTAAACTTAACTGCAATTAGATTACTGTAGCTAGTAAATGGAAAAGAAGTGGTAGTACTCTTGCTAAAACACAGTACTTAATTGAACCTGTCAAAGGAAAGTAGGCAAAAAGGCAATAGACAGATAATATCTCAAAATTAGTGCAGTTAATAGTGAGGAGAGAAGTTTGTCTTTGGGTAAAACAATGAGATGTAAAAAAGAAAACCCATGTTAAGTCTCCAATTCTGCTGTAACCGTTTTTCATTTCTATATTATTATTAGTGGAGTTACCTAATTATTTTTGTGCCTTAAAGATAATATTTGTCTGTAACTGACAGTTGTGAGATAAAAGCCATTAACAAGGATTGCCAAGTTATGGTATAACCTTGCCATATGTATGTACAGAAAGTGTAGACTTCTGTATGGGAACACGACTTAAGGTAGCCGTTTCTTTACACTTAGTCTGTTCTTCAGAAGCGACTTAACATGGCTTGCATCAAAATGCAAAGATGGGTAGGTTTGCTCCAAACAGGCATACAGTGTTTCAGCTCTTCCCCTTTGGGAATACAAGACCAGTTCTCAGATATTACTTTCTTTCATTGGAGGGTAGGGTTGTTTAAGTAGGTCTTGGAGGAAGATGTATTTAGAAACCTTCTTCCAGATTGAGAGGGGCCTGGGAAAGGGAAGTGATTCTAAATACCATCATTACGTGCCTTGATTACATAATATGTACCTGTATTTACTGCTGCTTATAGTTTCTGTAACATTGATGCTGAATTACCCCAGCAATGGCTTGTTTTCAACTAGTCTTTACATATACACATCCATGTGACTTTTACTCTCTTAAGCCTTCAAATTTCTCAGTGGCATAGGGTCACAGAAAAGGCAAGAAGAAGGGTAGTGCCAACCTTGCTCCCTGCTTCTACTTCTTGCATCATTGTAATAAGCTTGAGGAATTTGACAAGGTTTAAGTTGGTGCTAAGCTCCATTGCTTAAAGGCGTAACCACTGATACTCTTAAAAAAAAAAAAGAAATATTGTCTGGAAGTTTGGACTTAGCTTCTTGAGTGATGGCTGGAGTGGAGAAACAGAGAAACTTGTTTAGGAGAGCCGAATACACTGAGGAGGATATCTGGTTTGTTTGCAAAAAAAAGCCTTTCTGACTACTAAGAAGGTTGGATATCAGAATTAGAAACTCAGATAAATTATTTTCAGCCACTGTTTAGGGGAAACAAGCATTAGATGTGACAAGTATAGGCTAGTAACATTGAAGACGTGGCACTGTAATATGATGGGTATTTTTTTAGACCTCAAAACTGTATATGAAAAGAATTCCTCTTCTTTTTCTAGTAAATGGTCAGCCGAAGTCTCAGGTCGAAGTCACGCCATTCCTCACATTAAGACATACATGAGACCCTCTCCAGACTTCAAGAAGATTGCATGGTTCTTAGTTACAAGGTGAAACCATACACCTCTTGCTCAAAAAAAGTCTATATATATAAAGTTGTTGTCAGTTGTAGGCTCATGTGAGTTATTGCCATAATCTTCATAATACTATAGGTGGTGATATAATTTTTGGCTGTATTTAATGATTCTTCGTCACATTGCCACTTTTGGGGCTGTTGGTTAAAATGCCAATGTCAGGAACTGTTGGCAATTGCATCAAAATCTTTTGTGAGATGTAACTGCCAATTTCAGGGTTCAGCATCAACTGAAGCAATAAGTATTTTTAAACCTTTGGTTACATTTCTTTTAACACATGCTGTACACAAATGTGCTGGTTTGTACAAAACAGATACAGGTTAAGCTGAAGTTTATCCTTGTGCTGCCTTATTGTTACAGAACATGTAGATACCTAATATTTGGCAAGTGACCTTTTCTCAGACTGAGTTGTTCAGCAGTATGGCTTGAAGTCTAGTTTTTTATTGTTTGCTTTTTTTGAGGGAGCATGACTTTTCTTGATATAAGGAGATAATGTTTTATAGTGAATGGAAAATATAGATATTTCACTTTTTCCAAAACTGATTTTTGTGTGATCCTATATACCATAGATTATAATCTCTCCATCTTTACTTTTAAAAGCTCAGTTAATTGAATCTTATTATATTCTGACTTTATAAATTTCATCACTGATACTGTTGCCTTCAATAGTAGTGATTAAGGTGCTTTTTAAAGGATTTAAGTTATGCAAATGTGATGCTGAATCTACCTAATAAGAAATTAATGGTTGCTTTTGTTTTTCCTCATGTTTCTTCTTTTCTACCATTTGCTGTTATCAAAAAGCATCCAATATGTCTGTCAGTTAAAATACAATGTTTAAGCTTTGTATTTTTTTCTGTAGAAGTAGCTTTGACAACAGGATTGCATTCACTTTTTGTCTCTCATATTGATCTACTTCATAGCAAATACTGATGAAGTATTAACTATAGTATGCTTAATAGTACGTTAAAATACCTCTTTGATAAATACCTGCTCACATAAATGTATCAAAAAAAAAAAAAAGTCAAGTGCAAAAGATACTGTTTAACACTTGCAAACATGCTCAGTACTAAAAATATTATAATGTCTGTATGACACAAGTAGGCTTGTGTAATTATTCACCAGTTATTGGAATACCTTTCTGTATATTGCCTCTGCTGCTCCTTCTGTGCTGTAAAAACAGCAATAAGAAATAACACCCAAATCATTTTTTATTACAAGATTGTTCTGATAGAGGTTGTGCTAGAAGTGCATTGATATAGCTGTGATACTAAAGTATTTTCTGCTGTGAAGATTATGGCTCACTGAAATGCTTTGTTTCTCTTTGCAGTGCCAATCTATCTAAAGCAGCCTGGGGGGCTCTGGAGAAAAATGGCACCCAACTGATGATCCGTTCATATGAACTTGGAGTTCTTTTCTTGCCTTCAGCGTTTGTAAGTTCATTGTTCAAATACAAATTCTGGGATATGTTGAAAATCTGTAATTACTGATGAATACAAATGTGACTGAATAATCTGCTTACTAGGTTCTGTGTTTCCAGGTTAGAAAGTTAATAGCAAGTGGAGTTTATACAAGGTATTCTTTAAAATAGAAGCAATCAGTCTTCCTACACAGCAAGTATGGATTTGGTATTGATGTGACTTGGCACGTTACTGAAAAGCGAACATATTTTCAAATTGTAACATATACAAAACGTTGCTGAAAAGTGATCAAATCTCTTTGTGCTTCTTAAAACTAGGTTGTGAGTGCATATTCACACTGAAGTGATGTGTACAGGTTGGAACTTGAAAAACTATTCCTAATCCTGCACTGATTGCTGTCCTTGTTATTTCGCTGAAATGCATTTGCAAAGCCATGGGACTGTATCTGCTCAAACTTTCTGCTTTGCGAACATATTCTCAAATGCATCTTCTAAAATCTCTGATACAAATCTAAGAACACTTTCATAAAAGGCTGTTTAAGAGGTAAAGGATTGTATCTTCCAAACCTAGATGACAGCAGTCTTAGTATGTAAAGACAAGTTTGACCCAAAATAACTATTTTTCTAGTGTGTAGAGCAGAGGATTGGGAGATATTAAATGGCTTTTCATGGTAACCAAGGTCCATCTACCTTGTATTCTAGTCTTAGGGCACTTGTAGCAGACACTTATGGGGATTAGCACAATTATCAGTATGTATGGGATATCTCTTTAGTGTTTGTTCCCTATGATTTATTTTAAAGGCTTTCCAGGATGGAAATTGTATCCAGACCATGACAGTTAGTAGCCACAACTCATCTTATTCTCTTAAGACATCAAGTACCATATTACAGTACTCTTGTTGGTTTTTCACCCTCTAAAAAAAATCCTCCAACTTCCTATAGTAGGAAACCTTGGTTTTGATATCAGTGCACTCTAAAGAAAGCAAACATCACTTGCATAGTCAAATACCAGAATAATGAAGCATTGGGGGAAAAAAAAGTGCAAAAACTATTTAATAGTAGCTGACCTCAGAGGATTAAATAATGGTCTAAGAAGTTGGCTACTGTTGTCTGCAGGTGCCGCCATGCAAATAATTTGTACGTGATACTGGTGTGAATCATACATAGTGGATGTAACTTCTTGTGTGAACATAACATCACCAGATTTTAAATTATGTAAAATGATTGTACATATTCTTGTTCTGACTCTGGCTTTTCAATGTGTTGCTACTTTTGGAAAACCTACTTCAAATAGGTATTAAATCAGGAATAACTGAGCTAGTCGTTTTGTCAAGAGTGACTGTACTTGTTTCAGATCTGATCAATCTGCAGAATTTCTGCTTTAAAAAACAAAGCCAAAACACAGTCCCACTCCAAAGAAAAAAGAAAAAGAAAACCCCAAACCTCCTGTGAGAATGTTAGTCTTACATTCTATCCTGAACCCTGCATTCTACACAGGATTTGTTGCACGTGGAGCAGGTTTCACCAGTATGCTTTTCAGATGGTCACACCTTAGGTAAAAATATCTGAAATTTTATTCACCGGGCCTAAAATCTCCTCAAATCTAAGAAGTCTCTATGGCTTTGATTTCATTCTTGTGAATTTTTCTAGAACTTACTCAGTTCTGTGCTAAAATTAGACTTCATTTTGATGAACAGAATTACTTGTTCATGAGTATTTATCAACTAAGATTCTGAAGCACTCAAATCTTAAAAAATTTCAGCAATGTGAAGTTAAAAGTTTACCTTTTTTGCAAGCTAGTTAGACTACTCTGCTATTAAAAGCTTTCTGTTTTTCATCATTCCAGGTGTTTATATGAAAAATACTAGTATTTTTGTTTCTGCTCAGAGTCCAGTCTTAGCAGTTGGACTAAAACCCACCTAGCCATTTGAAATTGAAAACTAGTAAAAAATGTGGCTCTCTTATTCTTGTCTTGTATCAGAAAGACTAGAATTTAACCTTAGTCTAAGCTAAGGTTACTCATGGTTAAGAACTCATCTGCTTCAGCCTGTAGCAGGAGCCTGCAGGCTTGTTCACACAAGAAGATTTAGAGGTATATTCCTCTATAAATCAAATATAAACACTCTACTAGTAATATCAAATGTAAAAGACCAGTTTAGGTAAATGCTCTTTAGTAAACAATTCTGAATGAAGCTCAAGCATTATAGTCAATAGAGTGAGAGGCAGAAAAGACATTGGTTCGGTCTCTTTTCAAGAGAGGAAAGGTTTCACTTGAAACACTGCAGAACATTTGACCTCTTTTATTCCTTCTTTGCCAAACCTCTATTTAGGGATTAGAGATAATTCTGCTTGATGTGGGAGGGTGGTTGCATTGCTGCAAATCTTAAAGGTTTTTCAGCAACTTTTGCTGAATTCTAAATTCATATGCAGACACTAAATTTGTTTATGAAATGAGCCTCAGAAAACACTTGGTATTTCAATATATAAGAATCCTTAACTTCTGGCATTCTGCTTTTTCTTTTTGATCAGCCTTTTGGAAAAGGCAATTGAGGTGTTCCTGTTCCAATCCTCTCTACGTTCAGGAAAAGAACAGATTCACCTGTTGCTATATAACTGTTATTTTGATATTAGTTGAAGCAGTAAGCAGTATAAAAACTTCCTTCAGTGCAGAAGAGTCACTGCTAAAAAGCTGACCATTAAGTAGGGGGCTGAAAAATGTTCATTCTGTTTTTAGTGATTGTAGGAGCAGAAAAGAGGGAGAAGTAATATGTTTCATACACTGGGAGCAGGGACTGCAATCTTCTGTAGTATGCCTGCCAAAGTATTGTCCACTGCCAACCAACTCTTCTTGTTGTGACTGTCCTTCAAGATTTCAGGCTTTAAGATTGTAATGGTGTTATTGTGCCATCTTATCTAACATCTGTGTGACTGTCAACTTTAAACCAATAATGAAGTTCTAGTTTTCATCTTGTATTTTTCTCTCAGTTTCTGTGCTGCTTTGTAACTTCTTTTTAAAGTTGAAAATAAACACAACTTACATTTGGTGTAGTTAGTGTCAAATACAAAAGCTAGGGGACAATATTTTCAAAAATGAACTTTTTCTTGTTCCTCAGCACAGTTACAAAAGTGTATGCAAGCTGTGTTCAGGGAGTTAGAGTGGGGGAGTTAGAGTGGTGTTGTCTGGGAACCAAATAGCTTTTTGGATAGTGCAGAAATGTACACATTGGGAAGATGAGTCACTACCAACAAATGAATTAAGTACTGCTGGAAACAAATTTAACTGTAGCCATTAAGGATTTGAATGCCTGATTGAATTTATTGCAGTGTAAATTTATCTTTATGATGCATCCAAGGTGCAGTCTTCTATCTGAAAACTCAAAATAACTTTATGTACACAAGGTTTTTCTTGAGAATTGCCCGTTGATGGTTATAGCAGTACAGTTCAATACAAATTGGCAAACCTACCCAAGAACTAGAGCTAACGCAGAGTCATGGTGTCATGTTGTAATTACTGCTCTAGTAGTGTCCACATTAGTTGAAGGCTTCCTTGAGCATATCTGTACAAGCTGCTGTCATTACAGTGCTATGCCTGTCATTACACATATTTGCAATGCCTTAGATATCAGTGCTTTTGGCAAAGTTTTTTTTCCTTTTATGCAGCTTTAAGAGTCGACATTTCAAGAAAATGGTTCCAAATATCTTTAAATGATATTTAGTTTAGCATCCATAACTTGAGATACTTGCACTAAGGCTGTGTCACATTATGCCCTGCAGTAGATTTTCTAGTGATAGGATCTTGCCCTTGGGATCTCGATCTGTCAAATTCTTTTCAAAGGTGTCATTACCCTTCAGAGGTGAAAGTGTCTATTTGGCCATCCGTTGTCATTGAAATATATGAAATTTTTTAAACAATATTCAGTAAAAAAGAAGCCTTGAGCAGGAACTGAAGTAGTTAGTTACTTAATAGAATAAGTTAATCCAATTTTTGTACAAACAGTGGATCAGAACAACAAAAGTTACTCATACAAACCTGGCTGAGATCAAGATCTCACTTAGTAGTTGTAGACAAAGTTAAAATTTCCAGAAAGAATGCTGATAATCTTGAGATTGTGGCAATCGTTTTTGTTGTTGTTGTTCAAGACCTCTCTTCCATAAACCTACAACTGCTGCAGGCTTAGGCTCTCAGCCTAATAAGAATAATATATAGTGAATCTTTTCTGCAATTCAGGATCACATTCTGGTGGCAACAAGGTTGCTGTACCTCTTGGCAGATCAGTCTGTTGAAGAATTAACTATCTGATAAGATGGGTAGGAATCTGGTTTTTCAAATGTGTTAAAGCAATAGATTAGCTTAACATCATTTGGCCCTACTGCCGCAGTAGCCTGACAGTGGCTCTCTTCACTTCTTTCCTTGTACTGGGAGTAGCACTCAGTGGATTTCTCGTGCTTTAAACCAGCTCAGACTGGCCAAAAGGAAATTGCACATGTTTTCAATGTGTTGTGCCATGAACCAACTCATGAAGAAGTCAGTGCTAATGCAAAGAAGAGTAGGAAGGACAAGTCAAGAGGGTAGACAGTAGAGCATAGGATCACATTTCAGAGAACCTTCTGTTGGCCTGGTTTTGGAACCAGACCCTGAGGAAAAGGCTGCTCAGCAAAGTCTTGGATTAAAGTAGGTGTAAATGACTAGGACTTGCCTGAGGAAAGATGTATTGTGCACTATGAGTGGTAGAGCCAAGCTGCTACATCGTTCCCTTGTCATACCAGCTGCTTGAAAGTAGCCAGTCTTGGGAGAGTAAAAGGCTTCAGTTTGTCTTTTGAAAGAAACATCTCAAAACTCTAAGTAGCCAAAAGCAGATGCTTACAGAAAAGTATAATGGTCAGGCATGTATGTAGTAGTTTATCCCTGAAGATTTCTTGAGAATATAGGTTCTTCTGTGACCATATCTTGTCTTAAGTGCCTATTAGTTTCTAGCACTCACAAGCTGCTCTGGCCGAGTTTTATAACTTAACTGTATCATATGCAGCACAATGTTCTAAAAGTAGGTTTCACTTGCTAGTTTTCCCATCTTGCAATGAGAGACGCAAAAACTATGAGATCCCTATATTCCCCTTTTCCATACCACTCTTTCTATAGAACTTTGCCTGTTTCTAGGCTGTAAAGTCCTTGGCCCGCTCAGCTACTCCCAGGGCAAAGATTGTTTGCTCATTCTCACTGCTTTTCTCTGGTTTTTTTTTCTGTATCATTTGTGTTGATAGTGAGTGGAGACAAAGGTGCACATGAGATGCAAGTATAAATCTGGAGAAATGTGCATATCTAGATGTGTGACAGTGATGTCCTCAAGTTTCTCCTCACTCATGGAGTCTGTTTGGTTTGCTGTATTTTTCTGCACAGTGGTATGTAATAGGTTAGCCTCTGATTGTTTTTCAACAAATGAATGAGAAAATTGTTCATCCAGAATAGACAGAAATGTGAACACAAAAAGCATTCTAATATATCACATTTAATGTTAAAGTTTAATTTGATTTTGTTGAGCAGCATAATTAAAATGTAAACAATATAAAGATGCTCCCTCTAAAGCCATCTTAACTCTTATTTGTCATAGAAAGCACACAAATACGTGCTCCTGTACAGGTGGTTGTACTAAAATCTGCCAGTGTGCATGAGATAATCTTATGCTTGAGTTTCAGACATCTCAGAACACAACTTAAATGAAGCTCTCATAAATCTTGCAGGAAAGAAAATATAACATTTAATACTTCTTTTGGAAGAGAATCCGTGGTTCTTTTCCTCCCAGTTTCCTAAATATTGATCCTTAATTGTGAAGACCAGCAACCAGAAAAAACAAGCCATGGGTCAGTAGTGCCATAACGGTGTACATGGGAGCAAACTGGGGAGAGGGACTGCAGCTGTCTTCCCTTTCTTCACTGGGAGGTGCCTGTAAGAGACACCTGAAAACAAGCAGATAGTCAGAGACAGATACTAATACTTGCCTCATGTACATCCAGTGATCTAATATTCAAGTTGCAATGGTTAGCTTGTGCATCCCTCTGTGAACATGCCCTGCAGTTAACTCTGCATTAAAAAAAAAAAAAAAAAAAAGAACCAGTGGTAACTTGTCTGGTTGTCAAAACTTGTTGCTTCAGTGTGGTTTTAACATACTACAAGGCAGAGTAGTCTTTGAAGATAATGGAGAACTAGGAATAGACTAAAAGTTTCTAAAGTTTGCTAAGAACCAAAAATATAGATAATAGAGATAATATAAACTAGATTAAATGCTTTGAAAGCTAACAGAGCATTCGTAGGCCTTGAGAGACTTGTTACACTCTAGCTGTTGGAATGCTGATTTAACACAGCCAATTTCAGACTTGCTTCTTCAGGTTGTTTCATGCAGTTTGATCACAAAGTTAATGACACTTAATCTGGTAGAAATTAAAGACTTGGACTCACATTGTGTAGGTTACGATGACCATAAAACATTTCCTGGCAGCGGTGGGATTCGAACCCACGCCCCCGAAGAGACTGGAGCCTTAATCCAGCGCCTTAGACCGCTCGGCCACGCTACCCTGGTGGATGTGGGCAGCATACAGTTAATATTCCTAATGTTAGAAACTCCACTGGCTGTGCAGTTTGTGCTGCTATTTCTGCTGGTTACAAATTTGGAAGTGAATCGTTCCTTATTTGCCATCTGTTGACTGCCAATTCTTGTCTGTTTTTTAAATTGCTTCCAGAATTTATGCTTTGAGGTTGGGTCTTGGCCTGGTATGCTAATGCAGACTCTCAGAAACGTGTTGAATGGTTGTTCTCAACATAGCAGCAACTGTCATCATTTACAATTGTAATGTTTAGGGAAAAATCAGCTGATGCTGACATTAGATCACAAGCTTCTCTTGATTAAAAAATGATACTGTGTCCTGTGTTTGAACTTCATTTCTCTTCCTATCTCCCTTTCTTTCTCACCTCCTACATCTTCACTCTCATGTGTGTATGTTCATCTTGTTCTTTCAGCTGCTGGGGATCCCTTTCCAGAGGCCCAAATAAATTACATCTTTAACATGTAAAACAAGTTGAGACAACCCCCTCACCTAACAGTTTGGAGTTCTGGGAAACATGCTGCAGTAATTATTTTGTTTGAAAAAATCTTGGAATTGTCTAATGGCAAGTTTTTCAAATAAATAATTATGTTTCACAGATTCTATGTCTGATAAGCTTGCAAGATAAACCAAGCTTGATCCTTAAAATGGTACAAAAGTTTGTAAAATATGTAAATCTTCTAAAAGGATTGAAGAATATGGTACTAGTCACTCAGCATTTGTAAATACAAACTCGGAAATATAGTAGCTGCTATTAAACTGAGAACTTGTCCACGATTTGCCTACTTAGTGGTATCAAATGCTATACTTACATTTAGAGAATCAGTCACAGGCAACTAACAATGGCATTTCAGATTTTGAAATACTGTATTTGACTGATAGTGAGTAAAATAGTCTTCCACAGTAGCCTGTGAGGATGAGTATATGAGCCGAATCCGGGTCAGAGAGCAGACAGCCGTTAGATGTGATCATCAGCACTGAACTACTTAAATTTTTGCTGTATTCAAACAGCTAAACTGAGCATCTTCAGTCATAGGTTGGCTTACACCAGAACCAAAATAAAATAGGTTAAGGTCTTTGACTGTAACCTTGACTTCCAAAGTAGTGTAGAACCATTTTCTTCTTTCATTTGTGTAGTTTCAGATGAAGTCTTCTATCTTGTATGAAATAGAGTGGGGATGGGGAAATAAAGTGTAGGTGAACCAAGATTTTATATGTGGACTTCAGGATGATGAATCTTTCTTCTAGTATTCACAGAACTCTGCTACAAGCTTTTCAGACTCCTGTGGTAATGGTGTGCAGGGATGTTTTACAAGGAAAGAGCTTATTACGAAAAAAAAAAATTAGGTCTGATCCAACTGAGCTTTGAATAAATGTGCCTCCATGTTGAGAAAGGATTTCATTGTGTACTCTTCTCTCTAGAGGAGTATAGTCACTGTAAAGCTTGCATGTATCCTTAATTCTTTACTGCCCAAACTAGTGAGGTTTTAAACAGTTTTTCCAAAGAGGAGGCTTTTTTCTGTTTACTGGCATGGGAAAGTCTTATAGTCTTAAACTTTTATAATCATACCTTACCATGGTGTGCACCACAGGCTGCAGGGGATTCTCTTCTTCAGTGCCTGTGCTGCACCTCCTCCCCCTCTGTCTCCACTGACCTTGGTACCTACAGAGATGTTCTCACATTCTCACTCTCTGTTGCTGCTGCCATTTAGCAACCATGCAGCAACCTCTTCCACTCAAATACATTAATCACAGAGGTGTTACCTCCTTTGCTAATTGGCCAGGCCTGGGTCAGCAGGGAGTCCATCTTAGAATTGACTGGCACTGGTCCTGTCAGATACAAGGGAAGCTTCTAGCAGCTCTTTGTTAAAGAAGCCACCCCTACAGCCCCTTGATACCATAACCTGGCCACACAAACCGAGTACACAGTGGAATAATCATCTGTCTCCTATAGGAGTTACTTTAGTAGCATCAAAATGCTATAGTGATACGGTGTTAACTCCCACTCAAGAAGGCATAGTAATTATTAACCTCTATCTTGTGTGATGGGTGTTGGGTTGTGTTTTTTTTTTTAATATTCTGCAGTCTTCCTAGTGTTTGGGGCAAAAAGAAAAAAGACTGTAAAACAGAATTTTTAAAGTTGTTCTACTTCCTTTTACCATTCTACCTCCCAGTGCTTACTTTTGCAATGTATGGTACTAAACCACTAGTAGAACCCACAACAGCATCTAAAGTTAAGTAAGTACAAAAAAGAATATGCTTCTCAGTGGGGAAAATGTGTCTCAACACTTGAAAATACATTGCTGTGAGAAGCAGTCAAAGAACAAAATAAAGCTGCAGAGGGAAAAATTCTGAAAGAATTGTTTAGGGCTGAGGAAATTTTACAAGGCAGGCACAATTTTTTTTACTCAAGATCCTGCTGGTTTGTTTTTTGGAAACAGCAATTAGAGTTGTCAACATCCAGGAAATGCTCAAAACCGACAAAATGTGTGACATTTCAATTTCTGTGTGAAGTTGGACACATGAGAGTTATTTTTAAAAGCATGTGAATCTCCTCAGAGAGCCTTTTTAAAGAATGTATTCCATAACCTAATCTCTTATTCCAAGATGTTTTGAGGAAAATTAAATATCTTTTCTTATATTAGTATGTCCTGAATGGAATAGCTCTACAGATTAAGTTCTGTCAGACAAATAAAACAATTTTTGTATTAACTGGTGGAGTACTGATGGGGTTGGAGGACAGCATGAGCGGAGAAATTAGACTCTCAGAGGAGAGGAAAATATAACTGACTACAGCGGAAGAACAAGGGAAAGGAAAGCAAAAAAGAAAAAAAGCAAAATGCCTGAAAAACAGTGAATTAGTTCCGTGAAGCAGCACAGAGAGCAGAAGAAATAAAGCAAGAACAAGATCATTATTGTGTTGGGGAAAAAAAGGGTAACAGGACAGAAAATGGGCTTAAAGGTGCCCTCCAAGTGGTGCTTTTTTTCTTTTGTGTTATGTGGAAAGCACACACTGCTATGAGGTTCAGAGTGGAATACATGGGGCATAGTTCTTGATATATGAATTACTGTGATTACTATGTATGTGTGTAAAGTCCTAATAGATGATGTTTTATACTACCTATTTTGCTAGCAGTTTAAAGTTTCATGCTTGGATGGTGCCCAGATACCAGCTGTGTAACTGGTGCTCTCAATCTGGTATCCATACAAAGTTCATTGCAAAATAAGTGCCAGCTCATGATACAGCAGAGAAGCCTTCTCTGCCCTTCTGCATTTCACTCATAGCTGCATGTGGAAAACAAAAGCTTACAGGCACTTGGGGCAATCAAACCACATATAAACTACTTTAGTTTGCAATGTAAATGTCACCTAGGAGTAGTATCTAAGATTGCACTCAAACTGTCCACCATCTTAAACCTGGCTACTGTGAGTCATGAAAAATGCTCTTGGCACCACAACTTACACAGTTACTGTTCTTAGTGAGCTATATAACATCTCTGACATGTTTCATATTATTCCCATTACAGACTTAAGTAAGGTTATTTACGTTTTTGTGTTAGATTTCTATCAATCTCTGAGTGATCCAAGTGCTTTGGAAGTAAAGCTGTATCACTTGATAATTGCGTTTTTTCTAAGCAGTTCTGAGTTCTGTATTTTTCTGTTCATTTGGTTTCAAACCCTTAGATATTTGTGAGCTTTTAAAAATAATCTTACATCTTTACATTGGTTTGTTTTGAACACAGTGTACTTACTACTGAAAGGCTAAGTTCTACAAAAAGCTGTAGCCTGGTTTCAATCAAGTTTTATCCAAATTCCCCTGACTCTAATGGTCTAAGAAGGGAAAGTTTAAAATAGATTTTCATTCACACAGTTCTTCAGCATGGACCTTGTTTGTTTATTTCTGTTCTTATATTTAAAATGCAGAGGCTTTTCACAACTCCTTGAAATAATGCTCAATTTTTCCTACATCATAACTAGTACTTTCCTTTTCCTTTGAGTCATGAGTCAAAAGAAACATCTGCATTCTAAAAGAGTTTCTTGAACTGACTTGCTAGAACTGCTGTAATACAGCTTAACATTGTCACTGGTGACTCTGTTTTCTCTGTTACTATGCTGCTTGAATATTAAAGAAAAAGGTGCAACACTGCTTTGTGTCCCGTGCTTTGTGTGGTCATATGAATGTTGCTTCCTCCAACTTAGAATGCTGACATTTGGTGAAGTGAAACTTCAGTAATGAAGAACTTACAGTACTGTAAAAGTGCTGTATATAAATGGGACTATCAATTCATCCAGCATCTTTTGAATAAACTTATTATCTAGTGATAATTAAGAAGCTTGCTTGTACTATTGCAAACAGTAATCCAGTAAAAGTTGGACTGATGGATCCTAAATCTTGGATAAAGTGTAAGTTAATATTCAGCTATGAGACAGCAATGTGTGCTCACAGCCCAGCAAGCCAGCCACAGCCTGGGCTACATCAGAAGTAGCATGGGCAGCAGGTTCAAGGGAGGTGATTCTGCCCCTCTGCTCTGATGAGGCCTCACTTTGAGTATTGCATTCAGCTCAGAGGTCATCAGCACAGAAAAGACATGGACTTGTTGGAGCAGGTCCAAAGGAGGGCCACAAAAACGATCAGAGGACTCCTCTGAAGATAGGCTCAGCGTTCAGCCTGGAGAAGAGAAAGCTCCAGGGAGACATTGCAGCCTTTCAGTACTTAAACGAGGCTTATAAGAAAGATGGGGACAGACTTCTTAGCAGGGCTGTAGCCACAGGAAAGGACTAATGGCTTTAAACTAAAAGAAGGTAGATTCAGACTAGGTATAGGGAATAACTGTTTTACCATGAGGGTGGTGACATTCACAGTCAGGTTAGACTAGGCTCTGAGCAACTAGATCTCATTTGAAGATGTCCCTGCTCATTGCGTGGGGGGTTAGACTAGATAACCTTTAAAAGTTCCTTCCAACCCAAACCATTCTATGAATCTAGAAAGAAAAATACAGTTGTTCAGTAATGTCTCAGAAGTAAATAATAAAAGCTCAGTAGCCTTTAAGCTTTTAGTCTATTCTAATCAGATTGTACTTGATTGACAATAGGCTATTGGAAATCTTACTATTAGAAATTTGCTTTTGAATAACTCATGATGAATGGGATTCATTTTCTCTGGAGAAGTGGCTAAGCAACATCATCCACTAAAATTACTTGAATTCCTTTAAATCTATCTGCCATTGTATTGCATTATAGCTTCTTTTTTGTAGTCCTTAACCTTGTTTGAAATCCACTGTCATTCTGAGTATAGTCTTTGAAACTTTTACATAAGCAGTTTCAAACCTTTACTGTATTTTTTTAGCTTACAGGAATGGTGTTACCCAAGATAATTGAAAAGCAAGAGTTTGAAGATTTGTTTCTATGTCACAGATTGAATTTTAATTCAGTCCATGAAACACACTGAACATCAACTAATATGATCAGGATGAAACTAAACAGCAAAGAGAAAATCTTAGCTTCTCTCTTTGGTTAAATATTAAACACCAAAGCTGTTAACATTTTGTTTAAAATTTGATTCCAATGTTGGTAAGCATTTAATGCAAAAGAAGCACCATCTTCTTGTATTGAGATATGCTGCCCATATGGTACTAGCAAAGATCTTAGGCAATTTAAATAGAATTGCTCACACAAGCAAAGCTGAAAGTGTGTTTGTTTATCTAGTGAACATGGAAATAGATTAGTATACATGTAAGGGACTGAGAAGGTAGAGTATATCCAATGTGAATCCACCTCTGGGCCAAGGCAATGAACGTAAAAGAAAGAGAGGAGCCTGAAATAGTGGTAATAAGAAGCTGAGTTCTTAAGAAGGTGCTGTAGAAGGTGTCTAATATCAGGAATGGAGACGAAAGTTTGTTTTGGTTTGGGTTTTTTTTGTTTTGTTTTGTTTTAATTAAAATACCTTTATTGAGAAAGAATCTGTTATGGATGAGGTTTGTCTTTTTTCCCCCAAACTAATAAGTCATTCTTCTTGTATGTTTACCTTTCTTTACAGGAAAGGGACAAAGGTTACTTTCAAGTGAGAGGGAAAGTGCTTTCAGAAAGTAATGATTCAGCAACGTATTTTCCTGTACCATACGACCTGCCACCAGAACAGTATGGAAGCAAAGGTAAGGTGTAACTTCAGAAGAAAAGTAAGAAAAGTATATATATGGAGCAAGCTAATTTGAGTAACTGAGTCATTTTACCATTTTTTTGGCGTGACTGCATTTGGGGTTGTATCAGTTCTATTTTTTTCCTTATTGTTCTTTAAGTTTTGGATCAACAACCTAAATATTATTATATGAATATTATTTTTTCATTCATCTTCTGGAATTCTTATATGCATTAGGAAAATAGATACTATTTAGGAAATCAACATGTTTTTCTGCAGAACTAACAGGAGGAGTGTTGAGAGAGGATTGCTGGGAAGAGGGCAGGTGTAAGAAATACCGTAGAGCAAATGTGGAAGAATTACTGCAAATCAGAAGAAAGAAAAGATGGTTTTGGTCCATTCTGTATCTCATAGTTTCAGACTTCATTTGTTTGAAGATCTGTGTTGGAATCCTCCTTAGGGGGTAGAGGGGACAAATTCTGTAACACTTTGGGATTTACGAAACTCAGCTTTCTCAGCTTCTGAGACTATCTCTAGAACAGGAAAAGTGATAAGTACGTGTTGCTGTGGAGTGATGATGGCTCAAAAACCTAAACATACTTCAGGAATAATGATGCTGATGCACAACTTGCAATAGTTTAAAAGAGTAAGTTTTTATATTTTTGTTCTTAAAACTAATGTGAAAAGGTTGTAACTGACTTCTTTTTTTTTTTTTTAGAAGGTATGATCTAAAAAAGACACCCAGTGTAGTAGAGCTTAAAATGATAGTAATAAAGAGTTCAGGAAAGACTGTTCGTAGCAACTCAAATCTTTCTGTAGGTTTTTGATCTAACAATTTATGTGGGGAAAAAGAATGTTTAAAATCAGAGAAGTAAATTATAGAGTCTTATATAATAGTAAATAAGAGTAAAGACACATAATTTCAGTAAAGACTGAATTCCCCCAGCAGACTCAGAGCCAGCAAGTATGATAGTTCCTCTAGCTGAAGTAAGACTGCTCAGCTGCATCCTCTTGATTGAGTGGCATGTAGGAAACATCAACCACAAGGTTTCCTTTCTTGACGTGACCTCCAGTGTTTCACCCATAAGCTCTCAACTTGTTCATTGCTGTTTTTCAAATACAGCTCTTTGTAGTCAATACACTATTTTTTCTACATAGAGGTTAACCTCTCTCCCTCCGGTTCTTCCTTGCCTGTCCCTTCTGAACAGTTTGTAGTCATCAAGTGCAGTGCTCCAGTTCTGCGATGCATCCCACCCAGTTTCCGTGATGTCTATCTGATCACAGTTTTCTAGCTGCTCAGTGACATCCACCTCCTGTTTATTATCCATGCTGTGTGCATTGGTATAGAGGTACTTCAGCTGGGCTGTTGACCATGTCACCTTTTTAGAGCAATAAACCTTAATTATTGCAGCATTCTACAGGTGTTTGTCTTTTGGTTCCTAATGCATCTGCAGCCCCTGGCTCTTCTGTGTTGCTCAAAACTCCATTCCTTTCCACCACAGAGTCTAGATTAAAGCCCTACTTAAAAGTCTGGCCAGTTGTTGGCAAAAGAAGCTATTGCCCCGCTTGGTCAGGTGATTCCCATCAGCACCCAGCAAGTGTGACTTTCCAGAGGTACATCCGGGATCACAGAAGCCAAAACTGTTTGAGTATGGCACTAGCTGCACAGCTGGGCATTCAGCTGTTCAGTATGGTGATACATGTTACTTTTCTAACTTGCAAAGATGGTTTTTCTGCTTTAAGAGCTTTCTATTTACCTAAAATAATTCTTAAATGGTATTTATTTTCCCAGAGAAAAATTAATGGCTCAATCTAGAAATGCTAATACAATCCATTATACTCTAGTATAAAACACACTGTCCAATTAAGTGCCATTAATGTGTTTCGGGGAGTAGGAGCAGGGGTTGTACCTGTGTTACTAGCTAACTAAAGGGGAAGAATATACTACAACTAACTGTTGTGCTCCAGGACACCTGCTCTATCTACTTGTTAATTAATTCTCAAACTGATTTTGTTCAAGGTTTTTTCTAAAAGCTTATTCTTAATTTAAAAAAACAAACTAAACCAAAGATTCAAAGTTAGATTCGGTGTATATTCTCAAATGCGTGACATGTGCCATCTTCTTCATGTAAAGATGGAGTTGTATAATTACTGTTCTTTTAATCCCTGCATCTAACCTACTGTGTCAGTGAATTTTATGCATCTTTCAACTAAATGTAAAGATTTTTTTCCAATTGTTTTGTTTTGTTACTTTTTGTATCAACAGCTGATCTCTGTAGAGAGCTCATTTGTAGTTCAGCTTTTGGGTCTCGGCTTTCTCCCATAATGTGAACAGATGTCAGAATCCAAGCTGTCTAGGTGTTGGCAATGGAAGCAAAGTCACATGTCTTTTCTGAATATTCTGTTTCAGTTCCTCAGCCTCTTGTTGGAAAAGATGTTTAAAGAATTCCCATGCTATGAGATGGAGTCATAAAATAATCCATCCTTAACAATACAGTTATCAACTCTCAAAGTCTCTGGTGGTTGATATACACAGATTTATTTTAATAAAGTCTTGAGAAGCAGAAATGCAAGTAATTATCTTTTCACTCAAGAAACCATGTAGACTGATCCCTGTAATTGAAGGAGAAAAGACTCTGGGGGATTTTCCATGAACTCATATTATCTAGCCAAGGGAAAACAAAGTGCACATCATTTTCATATAATCAGAAAAATCCTATCAGGAGCAGGAAGGAGGAGAAGCGAGTGGAATAGTGAACAGATGGTCAGGAGCAGGGCCATACATTTGGCATGTAAAGTTTCCAGTAGAAAATAGGTATACAAAAATATATTGCTTTTTTCCTGTACTTTTACAAATTCTAATCTTGGATCAGACATGCTTAATGTTACAGAATTCTAGTGGCATATAATGTAACAAAGTGAAAGAAAAACAATTGTTTAGTTTGTGGAAATAATTTAATTGCAGAGTTTCTTTGCCTGTCGTATTAATTGGTGTTTATTGGATAGGTCTGGACTTCCAGCATGAAAACTTACAGTCAAGTAAGTGCATCTTAAAAAGCAATAAAATAGATCTCAGGACAAACAGTGATAAGCTCATCAATAAATGATGTAAATAATCTGTGTGGTTTTAGCCCTCACAATTCATGAGATTGATCTGCTGTCTTTTAAAATCCATTCAGTTCAGTAATAATGAAATAATTTGGCCCCTGTCTTACTTTTCTCTCACTCCATATAAGAGGGAGAAAAAAAATATAGAATATTTGTCCACCTTTGCCTGGTTTGCCTCATTAGTTAGTGTGTTTCATCTTAAAACTCAGGCAAAAAGGATCCCTTGGAGAAATAATCACATAGATTTTCTTCCTCCTTCCAAAGATTTCTAAAGAATATAAATTAGAGATCACTGTGAGATAGATAACTACTTGGTTTTGCACTGCTTTTCTCTCCTGAACAGATTATCCTTCAATGAAATGTAATCATAGGCTAAGCTGTAGTCACTGGAGGATGTGCTGGTGTGCTTGAAGATGTCACTTGTAGGATAATTGTGAAATATCAGCACTGTGATGTACAACATTTAAAATTTTCCCATTGCTTTCATTTAGTTTTCAACTGCATTCCAAACTTGGACAGAGCCACATTTTACAGTACATGGGCAGATAAATTCCATCTGCTTGTGCCAACCAAAGTAGTTTGATTTTCCTGAAGGGGGCAAAGAATAAAATTTGACTGGCTCTCTAACCATACCAGAAATATTTTCATGTCAAGTGGCTCATTTCAACCACATAGGATGATTTAAAAAAAACAAACAAACAAAACAAAACACAACAAAAATCAAAAAGGCAGCAACAAACCGTCCTATAATGCTTCAAAAATATTTTTGGACCTGAACATTGTCAGAAAGTAATGATTATGTGTTTAATTCACTCGATGAACCAGTGAGTCTGTGGTTTACATATATTGTAAACCACGTTGTTGCATTGTAGCAAGCTTCTAGGTAGACCTGTTTTTAGCAGGGGAGTTGGACTTTCTCTAAAGGTCCTTTCCAACCCATACCATACTATGATTCTAAGATTCAATATTTTGGGCTATTTCATCTGCTTTTCTCCCTAGTGAATTGCAGTTACCTTTCTAGTTACATTTCAGTATCGTTAGATTTCTGGTTAATTGGCTCTGTTTTCTGCTTTTTTAGGGAGACCTCAGCAAGGGAAACGTATCTGAAACATTCCTCTGCATTATTATTCTGACAGATTTCAGATATATTAATCTCATGCACTTGTTATAAAACTCTTACAGTACTATGAAAAGAGGATGAGCTAAAAATATATTTATCAGCCGTTCTTTGAGTTGTGACTAGGTTACACGGCAAGAATTTATATAAGCTTGTTCTGAACTCCTATTTTAAAATGCTCTGTAACTGCTTAAATCCTCTTGAAGAGAACCCCATAAAGTAGGGAGGTAGATAGTTTCTGATAAATAAGTTCTTTCTCATTCAATTTTCTCTTCGGTATATGTATTCAAATCAAGGAAAGAAATTGGCTGTTCAGTTAACTACTAGTATCCAAAAAATATATGTATGTAGAAGAAAATAAAACAAGCTCCAGCTTAGTTCTGATTAATCTAGAGTAAAGTTACATTTTACTCTCCGTGTCAATTATATGAATTACATTGGTCTTTGATTATTTTGCTCTTTATTAAAGATTTTTTTCCTGAGCCATTCTAACAATTTGTAAAAATGTATTTCATTATTTTCCAGCAGGAAAATCTATTCTACCCTTAGTAACTGGGGGCTAAAGCTGTCAAATCTCATGTTACAAAAGGCTGGAAGAATAGCAGGCAAATGAGGTGGAAATTTGCTTTAATGAAGTTGAAGCATAGTGGAGAAAGGAACAATCCACTTAACAATTCATTAGTACTCTAGCTGAAGTTTTCAACCTCTGACAGCTTTATCTGTAACATTTCTCACAAGAACAGCTCTCCCTTGCTCACTATTCAATATTCCATTGTCACATTTACATGAAAAAGCAAATTGACATTTTTCTTGTAACAAGATAGTCAGTGCTTGATATTTTTTGTGGTTTTCAATAAGTGGAAATTGGGGGTACGGTGGAATTACGTTTGGTAAATATTTACCATGATTTTAGGGAACTAGTAACACACCATCTCCTTTATTACACATAAACTGCTGCTGTGTTGGATAAAAACAAGAAAAACTCCATGGCATATTTGCCTCCAGCTCTGGTAGGTTTAGGTATTTGTGTTTATCCTATTGTTTAAGAAATGGGGATATTTGTAATTTATCCTGCCTTGTGCTAGTGACAGAGTGCCTTCAAGAAGAGATCAGTGTTTTGTCCAGCTAAGCTAGAGGAATCCATTATTACTTAGAGCTCTCTTGCAAGGACTTGCAGAGCTACATGAAACCTGTGTACTTGTAGAGTTTGAAAGAAATCAACTGGCAGCATCATATAGGAACTTCTTAGGAGAATACCCTTTCTTTTGAGAAGATGACAACTAGAAGCTAGTCATGTTTCTAGTGATGCTAACACATTGAATAGGAAATATTTCAGTTAACGCTTAGAGCAATAGTAAATATAAATCTGAGTGTGGTGAGAAGTTCAGTTTTCCATTTTTTCAATCAGTAATCTATATGTATACATTGCCATTGTAGTTCATATACCAGGGCGAATAGCAGGGAGTGAGCTTGGAACCAATCTCAGTCTTTGTTGGCATCAATTTCCTTCCTAGGTGAAACCAAAATCGTTATTATTGACTGGTAAACCTGCAATTTGAGACTGAAGCTGTCTGAGGAAACCTTGACATCAGATACTTCCTCAGATGGCCTCCCAGAGTCCAAGTGTAACGTTTGAGTACATGGCAAAACCTGATTTGATTTGTTTTTATAAAAGCTTTTTATAATGACTGTGAAGAAATTAGCTCTACGTGAGGGGAAACTTAAATTTCCTTCTAGGAAAACACTTATAGGTATTGTTTTGTTAGGGCTACAGACTTGAAGACCAGAAGGAGCCACTAGATTGTGTGAGCTCAAAAGTCGTGTTTGGCTAAGAGGCCTCTTCCAAAATATGCTTCAGATCATTAGTTGAGAGCATCATCACGAGATGGTAAATTTACCGGATGGTCAATATTTTGCTTCAATAATTGGTCAACCCAAGAATTTTTACAAGTACTTTGATTTGGTTATTCTTTTTCAGGATAGATGTTATGATGTGTAGTCCAGTTGTTGAACTTATACGTGATCTGATCCATCTTGTGCAGAGCACAAAATTTGTAGTTGAAGTCTGAGAAAATATAACAGTATGTCATCCTAACAGATCAGAGTTGAGGTTACACAGAGAGCTTTTACTAGGGCATTTTTCTTTTAAAGTATTTCTTCCTATCTGCTATAAATTACTAGCACAAAGCAGTTTTATTATGCATGATATACATAGCTTGTATCTCTCCCTTGCTGCAGGGAATAACGGGCACATTTTACATCTGTCAGTTTTAAAAAAAAAAAAGATTAAGATCTTTCCTATTCTGAAGTGATAAAGGACCTCATTAATTTTCAGAAGATAACATTTGTTGTGTGCAGCCTGTACATTATTAACTCTTTGAAAATTGCTGTTTTGAGCAAGCAATTGTAGTTGCTCACCTCCGACACTCAGATGAACAGCACAAGGCCATTTGTGGGCAGCAGGTGCATCTGCAGGGCAAAACATTGAAAGAATTTAAAAAAATAAAAATATCTGGTAGCTAATAGTACTACTTAATGTATTGACAGAGAAACTGTATAGTTAACAATGCCCTGAACTCCTCTGTTAACAGATTCAGGCTGTCATAACAAAAAAAGACTGTGACGAAGCTGAATGTATTGATGATACTGGGATAAAAGAAACCTATAGGCCAGCAATATAATTTAAAGGTTGTTTGGAAGGAAAGCAGAAAATGACCAAGTCTGGTGTGTGGAAAACATGCACACAACAGCCAGTCTTACTTAGCAAGGTATCTTTATGAATAAATTTCTTTGTGCCTTTGATAATAGTGAGATTTTTATTTCTCTCTATAGAGTCTTTCAGATGAGTACTGCTACTTCATTGTATAAAATGATTTTCTCATTGAGGTCCATTGTCAATTCCCAGCTGCAATGTTGCTATTACTTCTCCTACCAATACAAATTGACCTGATCTTTTCATGAAAGCACAGTATTTTGTTTAGAGTGCTTGAGGACTGATTCCCCTATCGCTTTAGTTTCACCATTTGAGAAGTTTCTTACAACAGACTAACATTACACAAAGAGATAGAGCCCCTAGGGTTTTTTGTACCTTTGCATGGGAACATGTACAAGCAGCTTGCTGTAGTCAGGGAATATCACTTCTGATTTAGACATTACACAGTTTGCTGACTGACAAAATCATCTGCTCTATGGGAGGAACTCGAAGCTAACACATTAAGTACATTAAAGAGGTTTTTTTAGAACAACTTGGGAAGGTCTCAGAAAAATGCAGAGGTCTTTTTTTTCCTCATCACATCAACACTTTGAGAAACAAAGCAAATCCTGCTTTTAAACTGCAGCTCTGGGTTTTGTTTTCTTTTTCTTTTTTTTCCTCAATGAGTGGTCATAATCCTGGCCTTTAGGAATGACTACCTTGTTTGTGAATATTATTACAGATCCCACATCTATATCCCATCTGCCTTTCTCTCTTTCAGCTCTGATTTTTGCATTGAGAACAAAATGATTTCCTTTTTAAATGCCATGCTTATCGAAAGGGAGAGGAGAAAGAGACTGAAGTATAGCGTGCAGCTTTTGCAAAAGGGAAAACTTTCCAGCCTCAGGCAGCAGGAATAAGTTTACTGCATTAGAGTGTATGTGTAGAAATGACTTGAAGAACTCCCATGATTCATGAGTAACCTTTCTATACATGTGAACACTTAATACTTCAAAGCTACATTTTTTCAACTGAAAGACTCATGAAATATTGTGAAAGATGATAGAAGAATCCAGCCCCTGCCCTTAGAAAATCCACTAGGAATAACTCTCACCTAGATCTCAACTCATAGTGAAAAAAAAACTTGTATTTTAAACTGTAGGAAGAGGATCACAAAGATGCTTTAATTGTATTTTGTACTTTACTATTCAATTGCATGTTCCTGTAATTCACACACTTGTCTGGGTTTGGCTGTACATACTGTACTGCCATCTGTCATACTTAGGAGAACATGAAGTTTTGAGATGGCTTGCTGGCATGTTTTTGACCTTCACAATATACTGCATTTGTAAAGTACTATTGTTAAAAATTGCAAAACAATCTTCTTGTACTATTGTAAGCTCATGATTTCATATTCTGTAACATGATCTCAAAACGTTGGGGATTCTTTGAGTGATTGATCAGGTGTACTTGAAAAGACTTGTTCTCCAGGGACACTTTATCTATAAATGAAATGGGATAGTCTATTCGGTTGTGAGAGAATCTTCAAAAGTCTGTCTAAGTATAACTGAAATAGCGCATTGTCTGAGATTTCAGGTAGCAGAGAGGTAGGAATGGCCTCGTTCATTTTACTGTGTCCTAGCTCCAGTGCTAGAATTCTGCTGCTTCTAAGTGAGGCAGGAAGGGAGTAGCGCTACTGGGTTGTTAGATAATGCTCATTCCAAAACAGTGCATTTGAGACAAAGTTAGGATATCGAAAATGAAGAACTGAACTTGAAAGGTGTGGAAAGCACACTTTAAAAATATAGATGGTTGGGCCATAAATAGGGAACAGTTAACATTTGGTTTTCTTCCAGAAGATCGAAGGATTTAACTTTCCAAGTTTGGCAGTCATTTTACTGTGCAGTAATAAGCAGCTACAGTAATACAGTTTTTGCACACAGTCACTGTCTTTCTCTTGCTGCTGTAGCTCCTATTAAAAGTGATAAATAATTTAAATTGGATCTGTCATTTTTAAAATAATTGTAGCTTGTTTCAGCAATAGTTTCACACATGGTTTATTAAAATAGTGTCAGATGTTTTATAAAAACCAACAGCACCCCATTGATAGAACAAATTTCCAAGAGTGTTAATAGCTACCTTAGGAAAATGTTAAGATAGCCACAATTAAAAAGAACAAAATTAAATATTGAAGCCTCTCAGAGTGCTTTAAGGGATGACTGAAGTTATTTCTGTACATCTAAATCTTCCTCTGCCTGTGTTTTGCTGAATTAAATGGAGTAACTGTAGATGGTAGCAAAGACAGGTGGGTCCATGCTGCATAATATACTCCAATTGATAGATTTCTGTGCTAGAGTGGGACTGGATTTATTCTTGTGTCACAGATTCTGATGTCAACAATCAAATATGAATGTATTCTTGAAATGCTCGATGCTTTTTGCAACATTTGCCTTATTCTGTACCCATTCTACAGTTATTAATGTTTACTATGTGGTAAGGTATTCACCTAAAATATCAAAGGTACACTTGGCTCTCAAGCAGAAGACTGATAAAAGAAGCTTAGGGAAATAATGTTCCTACTATTGGGTTTTTCTCCGAGAGATCACTCAAAGTCTAGATATCCTGCAGCTGACCCAGAAACCTAGAGACAGTTTTTGGCAGTTCACTGTGAGTTAAGTGCTATAGTTTCTTCCAATTTCCAGTGGCCTTTTTGTTTTTTGTGCTTGGAAGTCACCTATCTGCTGTAACCAAAAGCTGCCCAACTAGTCCTTCCACCTAGAATCTATGTCATGATTTTAAATCAGGGAAAGACATGGATGTTAGCTTTTATTGCCCTTGTATAACAACATTATGTGAAAGATGCTGTTTGTTGCACAAGTTGTTCTTTCTCTGGTGATCACATTCCCGTGACCTGTAACATCACTATCAGTCCTCATAAACTTGAAACATGAAGCCCTTTTAAGTCAAGCAGATTCAATGTTGTTGTAATTTAAACCGTTTTCCTTCACCCTCTTACTACTGTAAACAGACACTTCTGTAAAACAATTACATTGTTGGGCTGTGTTTCACTGCAGCATATAGAACTATAGTACCAGATGCCTTTATATGCCTTTTAGTAGCAAGTAATGAGTACTTGGTAGGAATGCTTCCCCTGCTCCATGGTATGATGTCATAGTGTGGTGGTGTGTAATTTATACGTCCCTTCATTACTGTTTCTGTCACTTTCTTTCTTCTTGCTATAGTAATTCCCACCTCATATATTGTGAGAGCTGGCATTGCATCCTGTAAACTTAAAATTGGACTTATCTGAAATTTCAATTGACAAGCACATAGCAAATCTTCTTCAGCAAGTAGACTGAGTGGCTTGGTTTTGGTAGATGAGGTACTCCCATCATCCTCAGTACATTTCAGTTTAATCTGTGTTTCATAGACCAGCTGCTTTTCTGCAGCACGTATGTGGTAGGAGGAAGAGCCTAGAGCCAGTTGCAGAGCCAGCAGTTGACATTGCCTTTTCTCCTTCCCAAGACTGGGAATAGCTTCTGTATTTCAGAATTGGAGGGAGGGAGCAGTCTGCTGCAAACCTGTTCTCATCTGAAGATGCAGTGTTTGAAGAAGGGAGGTGTAAGCAGAATTCAGGCAGCATCACTCTTAGATACTGACTTCATACTCTCCATGTGAAAACCACTGATAGTTACAGAACTTATTTATAATTTCACTAGATTAAGAGATAGGCAGCACAAAATTCGCTGCCTATGGGCCAAACCAAATTTGGCTGCATTACTGTTCTTGTATACTATCTGAAATACAGTTACTGTACAACTGGTGGGGACTAGGTTGGGTTGTGATAATTATTTTTAAAATAATACTGAGGGGAAAGCAAAGCCTTTTGAAAACACTAAATTTTACCATTATAAAAAGTAGCTGAATAATTATTTCCATTAAACTGAAATTGTCCTTCAAGTTATATGAAAATCAGTAATTGACCTCCCTTCAAATGGAGGGGAGGAAGAGGACTGGAATTTTACGTTTCATAACTGAATTTGTCATGAGCGTGTTTTTGTTTTGGTTTACAGATCAGCCATGGATTTGGAATATTCCTTACACTGATGCCCCTGATACACATGGAAATATGTGGGTTCCATCGTGACTGTTCCCAGTATTCCATGAGATTTCACTTACTGACACTGAGCCTGCCACGCTAATGTCTGCTATAGTGGCTAATCTGGAGCTGAAAGAAACATTAAAACGTTGATAATGGGGAGATTCTTGGGCAATATATAACCATATTATTGTAATTGAACCCTCATTTTTTAACACCTTTTTATATGTTTTTTCCTTTTTGTGGTTCCTGATACGCTTTTGGAGATCAAAGCAAGTGTAGACTGTTCACAGAGATGCTCTTTGTATATTTAGCTGTAATGGATTTACAATGTACTGTTCTGAGATAGTCAGTTGGCCTCAGTAGCTGGAATAAAAGTTTTTGTATGTAAAATTTAAATAAAAATAAAGTCAATCTTGTTTGTATACCCTTTGTTACACCTTCTTCTAAGTGTGTACATTTCAAAATGGATTGAAACGTACCTTTGCAGTTATCATTCTAATGCTAACTTTAGCATTTGCTGTTTTGGTTTCTTGCAGTATTTGGCTTCTAATTCTCTTTTTCCTTCCCCCCTTGGAGACACCCAAGTACTGTCCAAAACACTAAATTGAAGTGAGTGGACTTGAGTGCTGAAGAGTATTCTTAAATAATGCTGTGAAGTGTATAAACAACTGGTCCTGCAGCCTGGAAAGCCAGTAGTACAGTGTGATACTTCATTCAGAATTCCCTGTGGATCCCAAATAATCTGACTAGTGACTGTTCCAATGCTACCTCATTCATTTTGCAGTGTCATTCCCCAAGATGCTTTGGAGTACAATTGGATGCGCTACTGACAAACGATTATTTAATCATTTCACAGCAAATACCAGGAACTTGGGTATTCAGGTTGCTCATCATTTAGAGCGTGTTGGAAATTTAGGGGCCCGGCAATCATTATTATTGCTTTATCTGCTTTTGAGAACTTTGCCAATAATAAGAGTATAGTATGGGTCAGAGTGCTGCTGGCGTGACCACAGTACACAGGAAGAATGCTCACCTTCCCTCAATTCTGCTCAGTTTATGCAGAAGCTGTCTGATTCTGTCCCTGATGAGCCGGAAAAGACATCAGGGAAGATGATGTGAAAATGGGACGGTGTTCTCTAGGAACATAGGTAGCAACTTCGTAGCCATTGTTATACTTTTGTTTTTAACAGAGCATTATGATTTTAATTATTTTCATTGTGTGAGAATTAGAGAAGTTCAAAGTAGGAAGATGTCACCATATGAGGAAAGCTTTTAAGATTTCTGGAAGAACAAATGATGGACATTTATCTTTAACTTGTGAAGAATGGGATTTATTAGTGTCACATAAATGAGTATTTCTATTTTTGTTCTAGAATGGTTTGACTAGCTCTGAGGCATTCCTGATTAAATTCCAGCTGTACTTTTTTGGCTTCCAGGAACTTGGCATGATTCAGCTTCATCTCTCCAGGACTCAGATTAGTGCTGTTCAGGAAGACCCTTCCAAAGTCCATTGGTGGGAACTAAGTGATCCATTCCAATAGGGAAACTCAGGAAATTTTTCCAACACAGATCTGAGACTCAACTTGAGCTGGAGCATAAGCATGGAAATGAGGCACTGCTGGGTGGCAGAGGTGGAGGGAAGAATGAAGGCTGGGAGTTTGGTTTGCTGGACAGTGTGTGGTGTGAGGTGAACTAACAGTTTAAATAAAGGTTGAGTTTGGTTGAAAGGGGTATGCATCATGTCATCATGTCATTCTCACTTTTTAAACAATGCTCTTCCAGAATGACATGTACATATCAATACATACTGGTACAAATGATGTGCATACATTTCTGCAGTGCTGCTAATTAGATTGCGTAGAAGGAAGCAGTGAATTTTTTGTGCCTAAATGGCTAAAGCAATTTGATCAAGCCCTAGCCAATTTTCATGGCTAATGCAATTGGTTATGTTTTGTTAAAGCTCAACTGATTCCTAACCCCCAGCTGTACAAGATACCGTAATGGTATTCCAAACCATCCATCAGAGAGGTCACAGCAGGGAAGGGAAGCACATTGCAGAGCTGCCCTATGCCCTGTAGAGGGAAAGAGCAAGGTGACCATCTGGAAATTTGGATTCACAATGGCACTTCAGTGTTGGACTGCATTGCTGTAGCCATTACCATAATGGGGTTACACCAGTTTACCCCCACCTGGGACAAGGAAGGAAACTTAGTGATTGCTTGTGATTCTGAAAAGGATCCATCTTCTGTCAGGGGCAGCATAACATTGTGTGGTTTCTTACTGGACTTACATAGTGAAGCAATGATCTAATTTTGATTTGTTGGAGATGGTGATACAGTGATCTGTCTGGAGTTATTTCACCACACTTGAGATTAAATCCATCATCACAGAGGTAAAAAGGCATAAAAGGTACCCTACATTTTGTTCCAGGCTGGGTGTGCAAGCTTGCAGCAATATTATAGCTGTCTCGTTCAGTGGCTTTCCTAAATGTATCAATGTGCTTTTCTCAGCAATTAGTGATCTGTTAATGTCTTGTACTTTCTTCTGCTGAGACTTTCTATGATTTCGATATTCCAGGCTGCTTTCCAGTAAACACATATGAACATGGTAACAGAAATAACTGCACAAAAAAATTCAAGTAAAGGAAAATTAATAAAGAGAGATGTGATACCAAGAACTGAATATTTAAATTACTAATTTACTGTGATTTTCACTATCCAGTGTGTGTTTTTGAAAAAGCTAGAATGGAGATGTAATGTTCTTTATAATGCTAGACACTACCTAATCCCACAGGTATTTCTACTGACATCAATGAAGTTGCTGACATTTTACATCTGTGGAGTTAATCACTGTGACCCAGGATATCAGAATTTCAGCTGAGCACTGACAGTAAGTCACACCATTCCATTTCTCCTGCCTCTTTTAATCTGAACAACTGTAACTGGCATCCTGAAGGGCAAAAGAAGATTACATTGCAGAAAGTCCTGGAGGCTGAAAGGATCTGTGTAACTTCAGAGAAGTAAGTTCCTATGTTAATCTTTAGTCTTTATATCCTTGGTAGTTGGGTTGGTTTTGGTGGGTTTTTTTTGGTAATATGCTAGCTTTTTTGCTTTGCCATTTACCAAAATTTCCTCTCTACTCAAACTAAATCCCAGGTACCACTTTCTAAATGCTGCAGTGCTGTCAAGGTGTTGTGGTACCATTACATTAACCAGAGTAAAAGGTTCATCCTTTAGTATTTTCCACTGCTTGGAAGAAGGCGAGGGGGCTCCTGGATTCTTTTACTAACTCATTTTCTGACTCTGGTCTGAGTTTACACAGGGTGATTCTTCTGTATCCTTTTCTCTCTTAACATACAAGCCACTATCATGCCAGCTCTAGTACCAAAATCATGAACAAACAAAAAAACTTCAATCTTAATTGTAGTTGTTTGTTATGCCGTTCGGAAAGCTAAACTATCAACCCCACTGTGCTTTTCTTACTTGCTGAAATGCTGGAAAACAAACAGCATCCAAATGCAAAGTGGCTTCCAAAAGTGGAAGTTTTTCTTCAGGACAGCTCTTGAGAAGCCGTTGCAGGGACTTTACAGCCCTGTCTATCTCTGCCTCACTTTCCTAATTGTTAAAGTTAAATTTTAAAATATCTTTAAATGAAAATGCCCCTACAGGGCATTCTCCATATTGTTCTGGAAGAAGACTGGAATACGATCATCGTTATCAGCAACACTTTAGTAACTGATGTGAGAGATGGAAAAAGTTTTCACATGACTCATTGATGAAACTCTCTTTAATACAGCCAGGTTCAGCCATTTCTACTGCTAAACATCTTCTGCTTTGTGAGGGATGGGTCCACCAGATAAAGGCAAGAAGCAACATTCCAGCTGAACATAAGCCAGCAGTGTGCCCAATTGGCAAAGGCAGCCAATGCCATCCTGGCTTGTATCAGACATAGTGTGATCAGCAGGACCAAGGAAGTGATTGTCCCCCTGTACTTGGCACTGGTGAGACCACACCTCGAATACTGTGCTCATTTCTGGGCCCCTCACTACAAGAAAGACATTGAGTGCTGGAGTGTGTCCAGAGATGAGCAATGAAGCTGATGAAGTATCTGGAGAACAAGTCTGATGAGGAACAGCTGAGGGAGCTGGGGATGGTTAGCCTGGAGAAGGCTGAGAGGAACCTCAAAAGAAGCTGTAGCGAGGTGAGGATCAGACTCTTCTCCCAAGTTACAAACTATAGAACTAGAGGGAACAGCCTCAAGTTGTGCCAGAGGAGGTTTAGATTGCATATTAGGAAAAAAAATCTCCAATAAAAGGGTTGTCAAGCACTGGAGCAGGCTGCCCAAATAAGTGGTTAAGTCGTCATTCCTGTAGGTATTTAAAAGACATAGATGTGACACTGAGGGATGTGGTTTAGCGGTGGAATTGGTGGCACTAGGTGAACAGTGGGACTTGATCTTAGAGGTCTTTCCAACCAAAATGATTCTATTGTTCTTTATTTCACATTCAGTAGGATTCTTAGTGAATCAACAGAGGTGTTGAAAAGTGTAGCACATTCTAGATGCCCCAAGTTCAGAAGTTTTGGGATTTTTTTTATTTGTTTGTTAACATCAAGGTTTTTAAGTTCCAGAATCATTGTTCAGCTTCAAAAGTAATAGACCGCTGGTTTCCTTGCTCCTCTAGCAAGATGTTTATTTATAAAATGTTCTCAGGAGTAAGTTGCAGATCTCCCATAGCTTTTCCAAAGATAAGCAGTGTATTTTAGTTAAGTGTACCAACTTATCACTTCCAAAGGAGACATTTAAGTAAAAAGTTCTGATACTGTCAATGAGGGAGACTAAATCTCTCTGTGAGTCTTCCAATTAATTTGCTGATGCATCAATAGTGGCTCTATCGTGGTTGGACATTTGTTGGTAAGTGTCACTATGGTACTCAGTGACTGTAGCTTTCTTAATCACAGGGCTATACTTTAACATCAATAGAACTAGTAATACATTGATATTTCATTATTATTTATGTTTATGCTAAGCCTCACAACCACCAATAGTTTTGTCACTAAATACCTGCACACAGACACTAGGGAGCTGCATGTTTGCAGTGCTGAGGGGTAGGGAAACACAGCATGCCTCCTGATAATGACGCCACAAGTGGCTGTACTGAGGTTAATGGCAATGCATTCAGTATTTGGGCTCAGGAGACGTTAACTTCAATTTGGGATTAAATTTAATGTCAGCAACATGTTTAAACTTTTTTATTCACCGGAAATGAAAAGATTTTTCTTTCCCTTATGCCAGTAATTATGTCACTTTTCTTTATTGAACCTTGCTTCAATACTCTGCATAGCAGACTGCATGATTATACCGTTTGTGCTCTCCACTTACTCAAATTTTTCCAGCTATCTATCCAAAAGCAATGGGAATAATGATTGGTTTTACAATGAACTGTTCTTTAGACTTAGTACTTTAATTAAAATAGGGAAAGTAAAGGAAGAGGAGCTTGAAACAATGAAAAGTGTCACACCTGTGATATTTGTCAGTACCATCTTTTATTTGTTTTGCTTCAGGACAGTAGTCAATCTCCACTCACACTTGCTGTATTCCTTAACGCAGAGCATGTCCTTAAAAAGCTGCTTTCTCAAGAGATGAAATCACTGCACATCCTTTATGTCATTTTAGTTTGGTGATTGGATTTGACAAATGGTGGGGATTTGTAATTTTACAGTGACAGTAGTGTACCTCACTGTCTTTCAAAACCATGTGGGATGTCCTTATCTGCACTCTACACCCAAGACCAAAACAAAAATGACTATTCCTCACTAAAAGCATAGTATGCAAATGATAGGAGGAACTCAATATCCTTGAATAATTTTCCTTTGATAATTATTTGGATAATGTGATTGTTGTTCACATTCCTCTGGGCAATCACATGATTGCAGGTGGCTAAAGGCTCCCACTTCGCTAATCCAAGCCACTCAAGAACAACTTCCATTGATGGAGATTTCAGCACAGACCAAGGATGCTCTGTCAGTCCTGCTGCCCCTGCTGGTGGGGGGAACACTGCTTTAGGTCCATCATCCTACTGACTGGCAAAGCAGGGAAATGTAGGGTTGTTTTTTCTTCCAATAGGAGCTATCAACAAAGATACACCAGCATTTTTATGGAAGCATGTGGTTACCTTTAGGATTTGGCACAGTGCCTGGTTACTTTAACTGGCATCTGATCTTCCTCTTTTATTTTTTTGGGGGCTGTTTAATGTCTTACAGCATTGCTGCTAATTTTAATTGTCATATGTCAACCTGTGCTGAAGACTAATGAAGAGGGAATAGAATCCTGCAACGTGATGGAGGATCACATATGAGTAACAACAAAGAGGAAGAAACCAAAGAATAAGCATGAGTCCCATTCTGCTGAGTGCTGGTTTACCTTGCAATGTGGGAAAAGGACTTGGCTTCTCTCTATGCTGTGCAGATTCTTAGGGTGATCCTCCCTTCAACATCAGCACAGAATTGCCCACAGTCCACTCTCATGAGTCAGACCAATACCCATGATGAAAATATGCCTTAAGCCGTGAGACCATCAATTGCTTTTACGCTAAGTACACTGTTATCTACTGTTAAGGGAGATTTGTAATTACTAAGATCTTACTGTTAGTTTCCATTGCATTTTAGCGGCAATATAATTAACAGGAAAGGCTGGGGGGGGGGGGTGGGGAGGTAGAGAAGGTAAATGTTGTAAAAATACATCATTAACCTGCCTTCAAAAATGAAACACATAGATTATCTCTCACAGAAAAGAGTGCTTACATACTAATAACACTTTACGTAGCTAAATTGAAGCCCTCCATAATTTAAAATCGGCATTCAGCCCTGTAGTAACCGCTGGGTATTGCTGAGTTTAGCCTTTTCTTTTTATAGTAACGAAGATTTTTTTCCCGAGAGTCGCGATGGAGAGCTCTCTGACCCTGAAAATGAAACATTTTTAAAGCACGCTGCAGCCGGAGCGCTGCCTTTCTCTTCCACGTTCGATTTCCCTTCGACTGCCCAGTGTTGGGAGGGCGGCAAGGTGAGAACGAACTTGTGGAGGAGGCGAGCGCTAACCTGAGCCGCAGGGAGCCGGGTGCCCTCTTTAGGCAAAAGGGGGTAATTCTTCGTGCTTTGACAGCGAGGGCATATCACCCACTGCAGGTTTTCGCCCCCGCGCCCTGAGGAGCGGCGGCTGCCCGGTGTCCCGCGCCGCCGGGCGCTGGCCCGGCCCTGCCCGCAGCGCCAGGGAGACCTGCGGGGGCTCGGCCTCTCTCCGGGCTGCGGCCGCACCTCGGTCGAGGGCAGCTTCCCTCGGGGACGCGGCCCGCGGCTCCTCGGTGGCCGTGGCGGGGGCGGCGCGGGGTCGGGGGCAGCCGCCTCTC